>VXAZ01001986.1:0-105386 GCA_013399875.1 Gymnorhina tibicen | reverse complement strand
AAACTAATTTTTTTTTTTTTTTTTTTTTGTTCTCACAGCCTTTCCTCTTTTGTTTCATTCTCTTAGAAACAGCAGTGTAGTTAATATGATGCTCAAACTGCTACCTGGCTCTTTCTGAGTCAGGCAATTTGAGGTGTGGGCTGAGGCTTAGAGTTGTCTCAGACTCCACCTGCCAGAATTGAAAGGGCTAATGAGAGTATCTGGTACTCCTGTGCCTAGTCAGGGGTCTTATGACATAAAACAAGACATTTATTTTGAAACTGGAGGCAAGGCTTAAAAATGTTGCTTGTCCAAATATGTGTTCTGTCTGGCTTTTTCCTCTCTTGTTTATTAATTTTTTAACTTCTGGCAAAGGTTAAAAGTATGTAATGACAAATTTGTATAAGGACATTTCCTGGTCCGTTTCCAGCTGCTCATTTGGTATTGTAACAGGTTAGTATGTGATTCTCATTTCTGGGCAGAAACTGAGTCTCTGATAGAATTAGTCTCATAGTTAATATTATTTAATGTCATAATTTTGAGGGTAATCTTTAGTTTTGCACTGAAAATACAAGGTGTATTCCATTTGCATAAAAGTTAAAATATTTTTAATTTCCTATTAGCAGTGACTCTAAAAAAAATTAAATCCTACAATCTTATAACAGTGTTTTGCTTCACTTAATAATGTAGCATTAGAAAGCTATAGCTGATTGTGCCTGCTGTGCTAATGACCCTGCTGCATCTGATGGCCTTGCTAGGTTTATTGCTAGGTTTTGTTTACTGGAATGGGTGTTCTACTAACAGCTGCTTATCTTAGTGCAGAGTGCATGCTAAAGGAAGGAACACTCAAGTCAAATTGATAAAGTTGAGGACCTTTCAGTGTCCAGTACTCTGAGTAGATGAGATGCCTATACCGTCACAATCAGATCTAGAATACCGAGAGTGTGGTCTCAGGTTCATTCTGTTAAAATCCTTAAGTGTTCTCTTAATTCATTTTATTGATGGCAGAACTTCAGCTGCTATAATTGCCAGGTCTCTGGATCTTGATGTTCCCCTTAACTGGATATCAATGCTCTGCTGCCAGATGGGGAGGAGATGATAAATCTCAAATTTTATGAGGTAAATCACTGTTAAAATGTTGATTCTGCTGGAATCAACTGTTACACTGTTAGTGTGATAGTTGTGTATTCATTCACACAACACTTAAAATTGGTGTTAAGGGCTGGTAAAGGACAAACAGCTGATTCAGTGCATAACGAAGTAGCTATGAAAAGTATAGCTAGCAGGTATTACCTGGGCAAGTACTCCACTTGCCTCCACCTGTCCTTGTTCAGTGGAATTTTTTGCATTTTTTATGGTATTTTCTAAATATCCCACAGCTACTGTTCCATTCGGAGATCCAGTGTATCTGGGTTACATACGCAGGTAAGGAATCTGGCACGTACATGGTAGATCTGTCAGAAAACAAGTTTTTCAGAAGTGGCTTATCTAGATGTGGTACATTTGCACAGACTTCTCTTGGCTTTTGTACATGTGAAACATGTTGCACAGCATGTCAACTGTTTTATTTTCGAAAAACTCACGGTCCAGGACAGCTATAGTTCTCACTGAAGAAAAAAAAACCTTTTGTTCATTCCCAAATTTAAAGTGGTGACTTGGTATATTAGGAATGCATCCTACTGTTTACACTAAAACTCCTGGAGGGCTGATGTAATATGGAAGAAATACGACATTTAAAAAGTCTCTTACAAATTTTTTTGATACCAAGTTGCAGTAGTGTAGGCAACCTGCTCTTTTGATTTCTTAAATACCTGCTCTGAGATATAATGGTTATAGTTTTAATTTCAGTTACTTTAAAGTTCAAGGCAAACACCATTATTTTCACTTTGATTTTAGAAATACTTTTGTGCAGATGACCATATACTTTTTCCTTGTCTACTTCAGCATGGTACCAGGAATGTGAGAGGTCAGAAATTCGGGCCTAATCATTTGCCTTATTTCGTTGCAAGAGAGGTCACAAATGAACTGCTGAATTGTTACCCCTACAGAGGTAAGATGATATTAAGAAAAGGAATAATAATTAGAATATATTTCAAACTGATATATTTAAATATATCAGTTCAAAGATGATTTTTGTGGATTTCTTAAAAGGTCACTAAGTTTAAAGTGTATAGATATTACAGCAGTATATATGACTTAGTTAAAAAGTGCTTGAAGAAAAAGTTACTCTTGGTATATATTGTTGTTAGTTTTTCATTTGTAGCCTTAGAAATATTTATGACAGAATTTCTTATCGAATTTGGAACCTATCAGCTGATGACAACAACAGAAGGAAAAAAATTCCAATCAATCTGTTCTCGTCATATAGCTAGGTCTGCCCTTTCAAAAAAGTACTATAGCTTTTGGGAGAGAAGAGAAACAAAAAAAAGTTGATATTTTTGAAGGGCACATCTCACGGCTATTTCTTTTCTCTCCACAAAGAGAACTGAAATTTTTTTTTGAACACAGTCATCCATTCGCCAGACACTGTGGGATGTGTCTGGAGAACATTGGCAAAAAAAATCGAGATCTTTCATTACTGTTGTAGAAAAACACACAGTTAAGACATGAATAACTTTTACAGGCTACAGTCTACCTATTGCAGCAAGTGGACTTAGAAACAAAAATTTTTATAATGAAAAAAGAGCTCAATGTTTCAAGTCAAATGTTTAGGTTCTTCAATTCTGAATCAGAGTTCTTTTATGTCGGAATGAATCTTGAGTGTGTGCGGTGTAGAAGTGTAAATCTGATTTTTGTATATCACATAAAATTTTTCATTGAAATGTAATTCCACTTGACAGCATCACATGAGGACTGATTCACACACACAGATATACAACATTAGATTACAGCTCATAGTAATAAATAATTTTGTTTCAGCCTTGTTGGAAAACAGCTCCTGACTTGCAAATAAGTCTTGAACAGAGTCCTCAGAGAGAGCAGAAATAATCTGTCTAAGCAGCACGGGAGAACAAATATTAATCTTCTGGGTTTCAAGGGACCTATGTGCAGAATGTGATTTTAAAGTCTCTTGCCTATCATTTCTTCTGAATTTTTTGCTCTTAAAAGTGCCCTACAGCACTGCAGGGGCTGGACTCCTGCGGAGCTTCATTGTGTTTTCTTCTATGATAGAGATTATTTTCTCAAATGGGAATGATTTATTTCATGAAGTTCTGTGTGTGACCACAGCAACTCTTGATTTACCCTGAGTAACATGGGTTATTATGAGTGTGCTGCCATCTCCACAAAGTCTTCCTGCCATGACACTTGGAGAATTTTGATTCCTCTTTAGCTGCATGCTCAGTGCGTTACTACAAGCCAGTTGGGCTGTTCTTGCTTAGCCGGAATGGTACCTGGAAGGAAAGCATAAGACTGGTTTGTTGGTGGCCAGGCAAATAGCAATAGGATCTAAACACTCAGAAGAAAGAAATTCAAAAGTTATTTGCCATTTCTGAATTTGGCTGTACTTAATGTGCTAATACAGTTATACTGAATGACTCTACAGTCTACATTGTGCAAAACTTGCCTTTGTCATAAATACTAATCCTGGCATCGTGCGGGGTATGTATATCCTTGAATACATGGAGCTGTGCTGGATATCACAAGAGATCAAGGGCTGGTGCATGAGAGAAATGCAGTCTTGACTCTCATTTTGTCTTAGAGGCATCCAGTAACAATCTAGAGGGGACTTACAAAATTCCTTATTGGTTTCCAGATGACAGATAGCTGTTCAATCAAGCTTTAGCAAATTTGTGGATGTTTGTCATTTTAACATCTACCCTGTGATTCATCTCAGGCTCAAGAGCTCAGTTGCACAAGCATGTTTTCACCTCTTTGGAGGATCAGTTTAAGGAAATGCCTGTTACAATTAGAGATGTCCTTCAGAGACCTGCTAGAGGAGATCACCTGCTGAAAGCTTGTTTCATGTGTATAAAACCTCAGCTAGTTCCAGTAGCCTGCCCCAGAACCAAAAGGGGCCAAAATTCACTGAACTTGTGGGAGGTATGTCTGCATTGTTTTATCTACTTCCCCATTCTTCAGACATCTTTTTCACTCAACAGCCTTTCTTTGTGCTTACTCTAAAAGAAGTAAATCCTCTCTCCCACCCCATTTTCTTTTCATAGATGGTTAGATAGTACAGTCTACTGATACACAATTTCAAAATTATTTTCTCCGCTGGAAGAATATTTCTTGATGCCTGCTAGGACTTGGTGGCATATAGTCTTATCATCTAATTCCCCTTGTCACTGAACAGCTGTTGAGCATATAATCTTGCCCTTTGTATTACCAAATGATCTTTATTCTGCTGGCTAACATGGACAGTCATCCAGGTATTTCTGTGTGACTGGTACTTTCCAAAATTCTGTCATTGAAAATGTGACTGGTGTTACTGAAACAGTTTTTTACATGAGGGCAACTGACAAAGCTATGGAATAAGACTGGGTTTCAGAATGATGCATGAGGAAACCTGCTGGTAACCTCCCTCCTGTCTGATGCATTTTTATTCATAACTATCCTTTTGTGTAGTTTTGACTTTCTTTAACAATTTAATCTTCTGTAGTCTATCTAATCTCTTGCTATGTGTCAGTATATCAAATGTTTTATTACAGTCAGAAGAGTAAAAAAATATTCTTACACTTCCCCTTTATTCAGAAATCTGGCCTTTTTTATCCAAGCAGGCTGTTTGGTCCATCCAACAAGCTTAATTTTTGCCCTATTTCCTCAAATTATTAGTCCTAAATGTAACAGAAACAGCTAGCTGTTTTTTCTGCACAACTGTATGACAAAGTCGGGGAGCTTTTTTATTTTATTTTTTTTTAGTTTTGGGGAGGATGGTTTGGGAGTCTCAGGACTACCAGCTAACAGCACTACTGATGGAGTTTAATCCTGCATTTACCTGTTTAATTTTATTTAAAGAACCAGGGAGACCACAGCAAGGATGAGGTGTGGCATTTATGTTCCTCAAGCAGCCTTTTGATTGTCATTTGCATTAAAATGTCTAAAAACTCCCACATATGTATATCTTTTAAGTCTTCTGCTTCCAGTGGAATAACTTATAATTAAAAAATAGTCTTGAAACCTGACATATATTTGGCTTGACACTGCCGTTACATAAAATTGTAGACTTTTTGTAAATGCAGGCACTGTCATTTGTGATCCAAGTTTGACAACTTAGTTGAATCTTCCTACTGAAACAAAGGTTTTATGTACTGAATGCATTTGACAAAAATTCTGATAGCAGAGGATGGCTCCCATCCTGTCTTCTGGGGAGATCTTGCTTTCCATTCTCCTTTTTGTGTATTGGAGGGTTCCTGGGAAGAGACCAGAGTAATTCTAGTCAGGGAGACAGGAGAAGAATTTTGTGAAGGGAGCAGATGAAAGAGCTGAAGTTGGAAGAGCTGAACAGTTCAGGTGGCAAAGGGGGTTTATGTGCACAAGATAAACAGGGGAGTCTTAGAGGACCATTATGACAACACATGGTAACATCATATATAAGTATGTAGGCAAAACCTTGATATGTCAGTCTCAAACAACATGAAAAACTCAATATTTTTATGCTCCAAATACACATGGAAATCAGTATAATTTACAGGTTTTGCCCTCTAAACTACCTTATTTTTATTTATAGCCAGAGGGCAGAAAGTAACGTGTGTGGCCCTTGTGGCTGGTGGCAGAACCTAGCATTTCAGGAAGTTGCCTCAAGAGCCTGATGAAGTTAAACTGTGTTCCAGGTTCTACTCCCTATTGTATTCTAAATGAAATACAGCTTACATCTTTGCTTCCCTATGGTCACCTCAGTCATATCAATAATGTTCCTAGATACAAACTACAGTTTGTAAGGTTGCATTATTTCCCCTGTTCCTGACAAATGTTTGCTCTTACGCGACTCGCTGCCATAGACTTCCTCATCAGGGTTGAGGTTAACAAATGGTACAGCAATAATTTTGGCCGCTTTAAGAGAAAAGCTGGCTGTTGTCAGAGTTTATCTCCCTGGGTGTCTTTAGTGCTGCATGGGTATCACTGTATGATTTGTGCAGTACTGGTGAGCAGAATCCTCTCAGAACTCCTGGGGGACAGTGCTTGGGCATGGATTTGGATTACATGATCTCCAAGTGATCCCTTCCAACACTGAACATTCTGTGAAAATCAAACCAAAACTATTTCTCTTACAACATTTCTCTCTCTTACATCTTTTTCTTAGCCTTGTGCTCTGAAGGGAATTTTCATTTAAAGAAATGTCAAATAGAACTGCATTAATTGAATGAATGGAATGGGCGAAAGGCAGAAAAAGTATAAATTAGTGCATGAAAGTATAATTAATTGAGCTGAGAAAAGTCTAAGATTCTTGTTTCAAAAGCTGTACAGGAGCTTTTAGAATTTCTATTACTATTTTAATTTTGATGCATATGTTCTGTGTTTTGTTACATGCATCAAGCTACCGTATAATTTGGAATAAAGATTTGAAATGTTAGGGCAATCTTAATTTTCCTAACTTTCCTCTCAGTGTCTACTTGCAGTCATAAAATGTAGTCGATTAAAAATTCCTTTATTCTCAAGCATTGTTACATACTTAGCTTTAATATTTGTGCTGTAAAGTAAACATGTTACATAGTGCTTTATGCAAGAGTGTTTAGAAGCACTGTTGCTAAACTGCTTGCAAATATTAATCTGGTAGGACTCTTCTCCAGAGCAGAGGGTGACTACTGAGGGCTAATTGCAAGGAAAAAGCTCATCAGTGCAGTATGTAGTTTAATTTAATCATCTGAATTACCTTGGCATTGCAAGAAATACTTAACTGATTTTAGAGTCAACTTAAGGAAGCTCAGCTGCCAAGATGCAAGTTTTAAAGAAATCAGATAGTGAAAAGACAAAACACTCCTCTAGATGAGGAAGGTTTGAGGCCAGGTTGGATGGGGCTATGAGCAACCTGGTCTAGTGTAAGGTGTCCCAGCCCACGGCAGGGGGGTTGGAAGGAGATGATCTTTCAAAGGTCCCTACCAACCCAAACCATTCTGTGATTCTCTGAATGGAGAGCAAAGTCTGGGAAAACGTTCTTGTGGTCCTGTCACCAAATAAAATTGATGTTCCAATACCAGAAAAAATGAAACACAATTCTAGTCAGTTTGTTTTTAAATGATCAAGTTACACCAACTACACAATCCTTTGAAAATAAATTCTGAATTAGTTGCACGTGTATTTATAAAAAAGGAAAAACAGAGCAAAACAATGAAAAAAACAATAGCTGAACGTTAAAGCTATAGTATAGAAAAAAAAATAGACCAGGTCACCTTCTGTGGGCAGTTCCTCCAAGCAATGAAGTGCTGTACTTAAAACAGTATTACAGTAATATTGCATTTATTTTCAAGGATATTAGGGAGGAGATGGGGCTTTGTGGTTTGGTTTTGGGTTTTTCTTGACTCACTCCAAATTATTAAATACCAAATTTTGCTTTCTGGAGTATGAGAATATGAGTTATTTATGTAACAGAGAGGGCAGAAATTCAGAAGATTTAAAATGCTGGCACCTTTCCAGGAAAAGACTAAAATCTAAACATTGAGCAGGTGCCTTGTGTAATTTGTGGGTTTGTTCTTTTCCAGGGCTTAATCTTCATATCTATAAAGGAATATCAATAATGCAAACATATATCTACTTATAAAAAAATCAGCAATAAATTTGTAGTCTGCTTATATTATACAGATTACTGAACCTTATCAAAACCAAGGAGAAGAGGCTTAGTTATTTGCATAGTCTCCATTCTTCCTTACGATTGCCTCATCTGGAATGGGATCTGCCAGAGTCCTTGGGATCATTAGACCTCCACTCAGCACATGGCAAGAGGGATGTGACGGCATGATTTTCAGCACAATCTCTCACAATCACAGACGTGTTTAGACAGTCCTGTCTGTCATTCATAGCATATCTGAACAGATTGGGCTCCTGAAAAAGTTTCTGCATTTCATTCTGCAAGCTGGCACGCCAGAAACCAAATTCCACATCGTAAATTTATGTGCTGTTTCCCCCATGAAGGACTCATGGAAGGGTTACTTTGAGCTGTGCTGCAGTGATGTGTGCTCCAGCATGGGCTTCCTCTGCTGACGACCCAAGGATCTCTGAAGGTATTATGGGAGATAACAGGCCATTTTGAGCTTTTTTTTAATGAACTTTTTCTGCTTAGAGCATAGTGAGGTTTTGTTCCTAGTCTTTTCAGCTGTGTCACGACTCAAACCACGGGACTCACAATAAAGGCAGAGGAGATGGGTGTTTTAGGCTAACACAGCCAGACTAGAGCTGTTTTCTTGCCTGAAAAAAAAAGATGATCTCTGTTCAATAACTTTTTTTATAGCTTCAACATAACGTAAACTGGATTTTGAACGCATTTCCTAAACGTGATATGAAAAATTGTGTCAGTTTAGAGAGAGAGTTTTTGATATTGTAAGGTCTAGATAAATTTCTTTAATATCTTGGGCTGTTG
The DNA here is from genome assembly GCA_013399875.1 of Gymnorhina tibicen. Lineage (NCBI taxonomy): Eukaryota > Metazoa > Chordata > Aves > Passeriformes > Artamidae > Gymnorhina > Gymnorhina tibicen. The sequence goes on along the minus strand of VXAZ01001986.1, from coordinate 96,895 downwards.
TTGAGGTCCTAGTCAACTTTACCTTGGCCTAACTTTTCACAATACTGAACTTCTTCTTCTAATATGCTTCCTAATTAAGAGTTTGCAAAAGACCCTCAAAAGATTTATCTAGAAACAATTTTTGTTCCTGTTCATCAATAAATAATCATGAAATGGCACCAGTCATTGTGAGAGATCCCACAGTGGTGTTGGGCAAGTTGGTCTGTCCAGCCCTCAGGTCAGCTGCAGCAGGTTGCTTAGAACCATGTCTACTTGATTCGGAGTATCTCTAAGGACAGACACACCTCAGGACTTCTTTGGACCAGTTGTGCCAGTCCATAATCATCATCACCACTGCAAAGGCTTCTCCTTCCTTTTAACTTCCTAGATCTCAATATGTGCCCATTGCCTCTTGTCCTGTCACTGTCAACCACTAAGAAGAGCCTAGACCTACATTCTTTTCTCTCCTCATCAGGTATTTTTTGTATCTGGATAAAATCACTCTGAGCTTTCTCTTCTCCAGTCCAGCCCTCTCAATCCCTCCTGCTATGATAACAGTTGCTTCAAGCCCTTTGCCATCTTCATGGCCCTTTGCTGGACTATCACCGGTGGTTCCATGTCTCTCTGGTAGTGGGGAGCTGAACATGGCACTCCAGATGCAGCCTTACCAGTGCTGCGTAGAGGTGAAGGACAGTGTCCCTTCACTTGTGGCAGTGCTCTTCCTAATGCACTCAGGATGACCTTGGTCTTCGCTTTGTTGTCCACCAGAAGCCCCATGGCATTTTCCGACAAGACGCATTCCAGTCAGCCAGCCTGTGCTGGAGCCTGAAGTTATTCCTCCCCTGGGACAGGACTTGGTACTTCCCTTTGTTGAGCTAATTGAGGCTACTGTCAGCCTCTTTCTCCAGCTTGTTGAGGTCTCTCTTGCTTGCAGCACACCCGTTTGGTCTGTCAGCCACTCATCCCACGTTTGTGTCATCTGCAGGTCTAATGACAAATAGGTCTGTGCAGAAAACGCTAGTTGTCTTGCTCTAAATTGGTGCATGAAAATGACTTCATTTCATTTCTCAAAATACTTCAAAATGTTTCAATTTATGATGTTGCTAATGTGATTCTGTGAATTAATTTTGTCAATATTTTCAGCTGTGTCTGTTGGATACTATCACATTCCATGCTGAGAAGGACAAATCCTACTTCTACTGTCAGCTCAGAAGCCTTTGAATATGTAATTGAAACAGTCAGTCAACATCTGAAATTGTTAATGGTTTTCAGAGGTTCCAGGTGACTGTTCATCTGATCAGATGTCCCTCTTATCAGATTTGCCCAATTTCTGAGCTCTCAGAGCCAATAGGGTACAGGCTAGGAAGGAGGTTTGTTCTCTCTGGTTGGTAGCACGTTAGTGCAATGCCTTCTGTTTGAAATTTGATTGCTTGTTGAACTACATAAGGCTATATGAAATAGCTAGGCTTTTTCTTTTTTATTTTCCTTGAAACAGGCCATCATTCTTAATTATACGGTATGAAAACATTTGATGTGAATGTGATTTGAAATGTGATTTAAATTTTTTTTTTTGAGTAAACAGTGGAACAAAATTTTTTTGTGGTATATCCTTAAATATAATCAAATATGTGGGTTTTGATGAAGGATATTCAGGGACTTTTTATATTGTTTATGCAAGAGGAAATGAAGAAAACATGTCTAGCAGTAATTTACTCTGAAGAGTATGTTGTAATTCAGTTTGAGAGGTTTTTAATACAAACTTTTCTTAGCAGCCCTTATTTTTCTTTCTTCTGAGAAGTCAAAGTCTTTGACTCTTAATTTCAAATAAGCAATTCTAAACCAATTCAGTTAAATTGCAGTGAAGGATTCATTGCAAATTCTTGGCATATGCTCCAGGAAAGTCTTTAAGTTCCATCCTTCCTTTTTTTCAAGATGAGAAATATTGTATTATGAGTTATCATTCTTTGAAAAATAAAAGTAGATTCTAATACTCAGTCATTCTTACTCCTGGTGAAGAAAAGAAAATATTTTACTGCGTTGAATAGCATCAATTTGCACAAGTGCATGTGAAATTAGCCTAGGCAGTTTTAAGTAAATCCTGCCATTTAAATTACCTTCTTCTTGTATTGCTCTTTGATTGCGGGATTATTTCAAAGCTAAATGAAATTGCCTGAAAACATCTGGCTACTTTTATACTCAGTGTTTGCCTGTGTGCACTGCTTGGCATTTTGCTTACACAAAGACACATTGCAAATTCAGTATACCATGAAGTAAGATTTTGGGTATGACCAGGCTTGCAGAACGGATGCTAGCTTTCCAGCAAAGCAGACCAGTCTGCCTCCATTGGCCACTGCAGCCAGCCTGCAGTGAATGTTGTTACTGAAGTTCCCCTCCCACTCCAGCTCAAGGCCAGTGCAGAACGCTGCTGGATTACACCATGGCCCACCACTCTGACCCCCAGGGGAGCACTGCAACCTCCACCCTTCCCTGTGTGCTCCTTCTCTTTGGGCATCTTTGAGGAAACATCTTGACTCTGTAGGGAGCTACCCCGTGCAGCTCCTGAGAAGCGTGGAGCCTATTTACATTTGCCCTGGGTGTGATATTTACAGTCAGCTACGGATATAACACGTCTTGCAGCTTCTTCAAGGGCCTTTGAACAAACAAAAAATGTAACTTCACAGGCTTTTTTCAGATAAGGTACTGGAACTTGCTGACTGGCAGGTCTGCAGGAGAAATGTGGGGAAAATGAAGCCTATGCAGTCAGGGGCTTCTAATGGCTGCGATGAGAGCGGTATGCTGGTGGCTAATGCACAAAGCCAAAAAAAAAAGGCCCAAAAAAATCAATTTGAAATGTGGAAAAGTGGAGAGAAAATAGTATGTGCCATGTTAATCTTTACACTAGTGAGGAATGAAAGAATAAAATGTCTTAATGGACCCAAACAAAATATACTAAACTGCAGGTATTTCTTGAAGCTTTCTGTGTATCAGCAGTTATTGGCAACCTCATTTAGGAAATATTTAAGTATTGTTGTTTGACTTTGTTGACAGGTCATTTATAAGCTGGTTAAAAATGCTGAAAGATTCCAGCAGTAACTATTGAAACAAAAGAGAAGGTGGAATACGGGTAGAGATTTGATACTGTGATAGGCAGGGGCTTGTAGCTCTGTATCTCTGTGCTATAAGCAGAGAGGAGAAATTAGGGAAAAATAAAATTGTGCCTGTATTGAATTCAGATAACAATTAGTGAATGAAGGAATGTTTCCCAAGTTTTAAAATTACATTTGCAGATTTTTTTTTTTTAATTTTCCTACATATGTGTAGTTACTTTTGCAAAGATTTTTTTCAGTGGGATGTTCCAAGATATGCATGGACTCCATGGTCATGTATGATCCTCAGTTGAGAAGTCAGAATTGCAAATGTGACCCCAAAATAATCATCGCAGTGCCCTTTCTACCTAGCAAAAAGATCAAGATATTTCAGTAATAATCCCACAAAGGAATATTATTGTCATTACTTTGGTAATGAGATTCCATCTCTGATTTAGAAGCAATACTCAGAATTATGAGCAAGTTACTGCAATCTGTGGCGAAAATAGTATCTTTTTAATCCATTGATGTTTTATACAGTATATTTTTCATAAAGGCAAAGCAAATATTTTTCTAATAGTGTTATGGTTGTATTATGATGTTTAAGATAATTATTTTTTATACTCTGTAGCCAAATACATATACTTCTAGATATCTGATTTATTCGTTTTTATAAAGACATTATTGCAAGAAAAATTTACAATGTCAATTGAGATGTTACACATTTTAGTGATGTAAGTCTAATGCTGCAAAACAAGTAGATCATTACAAAGCAGATGTAAGTTGGGAAAAACATTTGCAGCCTACTTAGTTTTTTTCAAAAGCAAATGCGTCAGTGAAGATGACAGACAGGTTTTGTGTGCATTAATGAAGTGAAGACAGTAGTAAGTGAAAACATATTCTTCTGAAATATAATAAAGGTGGCTGGTGCCATCTTCTGGAGGTGGCAGTGATGATTCAGACCACCTAGGATTCTAGACTGAAAAACGTGGGGTTTTTTTAAAGGCAGTTCAGGACGTTTCAAACAAACAAAAATTGTATTAGCTACAAAGTATGTTGAGAAGACACTGAACAGCTTGGTAGCACTTGCTGTGCCTGGGACATATAGGGTGCTTTTCCAATGCTGGTTTTCCAAGTTTTGGGTAAGCCCTGAATTCAGTTAGCCTTGAATCAAAATAGCTAGAAGCATTCATCTCTAACTCACAGAAAATGATCTTGTGTCAGTTATCTAACATCTAACACTAAATGACTGGGGACTTTTTGTTTTGTCTTTTTGTTTATTTGTTCTTTGGTTTGGTTTTGGTTTTGTGGTGTTTTTTTGGAGGGTTTTTTGAAGGTTTGCTGTATCAGTACTTTGGTGTCAGAGCAGTGTTCTAGGGTAGCTTTCCCAGGAGCAGCCTAAACCTGGAGCTGTGAGTGTATACAAGTGGCTGTATGTCAAGCCACGTGGGACCGAAATATGATATTCTCTCCAAGATCACGGGCAGGTTTTGTCTTTCCTGATGCACCTCTGCTTAGGTGCACCTTTGCTTGTTTGTCCAAGTGAAAGGATGGTACATTTGACGTTAAGAAAATCCTGTCCTGTCTTTGAACAGCAGTTGAAATGCTGCAGTTTATTCCTTTTCTTCCATTCGTTCATTTCATTGCCAGCTGAGGGGGAGCTTGTCTTCATGGTACAGTGGTGAACCTTCCAAAACAGGGTCATGTAGCTTCTGTAATTCAGGCCTGCTACTGGCAATAAAAGGACTTATAAAACAAAACAACACAAAACACCAGAGGAAGACTGTGAAGGATGTGGCTCTGTGTCTTGGGTATTTTTACAATCAGAGTGGAAGATTAGTCATTTTCTAATCTTATTTCAGGCTTCACTTCAATTGAGCCTCATTTTAAGTTACTGCTTTCATAGAATATATTGATTCTATATTCACTTCTCACTGTGTTTTTGAGAGACAGTAGCATCTTGATGGGGAAGCTGCTGTGTTTGGCTTTTAGAGGAGGTACAGGATACCTGAAGCCAGTTCAACTTCAGAACTGCCAGAAAATATTTGCTTTGGTTTATATGCAGATGCTGGAAAAAGATGCACCCAGTGGTTCATACTCAAGTAAAATAATAGATGGATTTTTTTTTTTTTTTTCTAAAGAACATAGTCTGCTAGATTCTTGTGCAGCTTTGGAGTTTTTAATTTCTGTTTCAAATGAGTATGTAGCAAAGAAAATTAGTTGTCTACTTGCTGTCTTCCCTTCAGTGTTGTTGTGAGAGGATACTGCTGTGCTTCATTGGTTACTGGAAAGCTACTGAAATAGGGAACAGAGTATCTTATGTAAGTCACAGCAGGGAGCCCACAGTTGCTCTTTTATTTTTGTAGTACGCAAGTGTCTGACTGGTAATGAGAAAATAGTTGTTGTTAATCACCTTTCCAAGCACAGTGATGTATTCTCCCCCTCCCCCTAGAATATTGTGTGTATACCCTGTCCTTAATCTCTGCATATGTTGATGGTTGCATAGAGCTTCAAGCCCCCATGTTCCTTTTTGATAAAAGCAGGAAAGTTCCAGTTGCACAGCTCAGCCATGCATAGCTACACTCCTATCCTGTAGGCTGGTTTTGTGGTAAGGTGCCAAATGAAAGCTAAATGCAATATTATTTAATTAAAAAAAGGTTCTTATTTACCTGCTGCTTTCTCAAAGGCTTTTTTTCCTTCAGGGGAAATTTGAGCAAGAGGTGAAAAGAAAATTTCTTTCCTTTGCATTTTGAGGGAGGAATGGAACTCCAAAGTGCTCATTGACTGTAATGTTGGTGTGTGCTCATATAGTGATGACTTTGTTAATTAATTTGTGTGAGGTTATAGTATAATCAGAAATATAATCACATATTATTAAATAAATATTATGTAAATGAAAGCTACTGAAAACAACATATGTGGAAAATATGAAAAATTGCTCTGCTTAGTGATTGCTTTTACAGCTGCTACAAATGGTGCTTTCAGGTCAGATGACAAGTCAAGGTTCTTCATTCCACTTTAATAAGTATATATGCATAGAGGAGTGTCACCTCTGTACAGCCACACCAGGAATTTTTTCTAATTTTCCATTAAAACACATAATTAATTTTATAGTTAGAATATATTGTAGTATTTTTCTGGTAAAAATTGCTTGTGTTATTCAGGGCAATTATATTAAGATATGCATACACTCTACATATTTATTAAAACCACACACTTTCCTGCATATTTAAAATGCTTTTGCTGGGTTTTTTAAAATTTGCATCTTCAGGGAAAAGTGTCACATACTTCCGAAAATATACGTTCAGTTTAATTACAAACGTAGTAATTACAATGTTTACTTTTCAGCAGTATTTGGCATTTTATTTAAGAATACTTGTAGCTGGGAAATTGTTCCTACTGCTCATCAGTGAAAACTGTTCATTCTATTGATTTGCCCCAATGCTGTAGTCTTAGGTTAAAATAACAGGTTAATTCTTTATTTTGAGAATTTGACAAACTGGGGAAGCTTTGTGAATGATGCCATCTTGTTCTTTCTCAGGACTGTAATACAAAAGGTTTACCTTATTGCACAAGCTAATCCCACTCTTCTCCTCAGAAATACGGCCAAAATTTTGGCATATTTGTTGCTTTCAGCACTTCCTATTCTATGTTTCCTATTATATGTTTGTCCTGGCAGCTTCAAAATCACTCAGATTTCACATCATTCCTGCTTTTTAGTTCAAATGTAGTTCAACTGCTTAAATAGGGGGAGGTTGACAATATTTGTCACTACTTCTTTATGCTTAAATGAACCACCTTCAAGTTCATGCACAAATTTTTCTAACTTCCTATTTCACCTGCTTACTTTTCATCATTCTTGCCTCTTCACCTCATGAATGAGGATTTGACAAGCTGTTTCTCCTACAAATGTTTATCTGCCTCTGTCTATGAGCACAATATCTTAAACATTCTTCCTAGTTTAGCAGAATAGTCCTTGAGCATTCAGACTTAACTGTAGTTAACTGTATCTGTAGTTCTCCATCTGGATCTTTATAGATACACAGACAGATCAATGCATACTTTTATTTATTTAAAAAATGTAACTCTTTTTTTCCTACCATTTCTTGGATTTCCCTCTGAGCATATGTTCTGTGGGGAAGAACAAATTAGCCCTCTAGTATTTGTACAATATTTGGTATTCTGGGGTTTTAAAAATAAATATGTGCTTGGCAGTGCCTGCACATAAGAGAGGAATCTGGTGCCAAGCACCTACAGTTTAAACTAAATCCGTTTACTGTTTTGTTTCAAAGTACGCAGGGACACGAGGCACTTAAACACTGAAGGAATATGGTCAGGATGTAATTCTGACATTACTAAATTTGCAATGCTGCCCTCAAAGATGTGTTGCAGGATACATGTTATAAATTTAAATGCGTATTTTACAGGTCAAGACAGTTTCTCATCATACAGTTCTGGTTGAAAATCTTGAATACATCCATTAAAACCACTGGAGTGGTCCATGGGTTTATTATATCTATCTAACAGAAATCACTGTTCAGTCAAAAAAGCTGAATTGGATTCATTTTGGTTTTAGCTTTCCTGAGTTCACTTTCAAATTTTGGGCATTTAGGAGTAGGTATTTTAATATGAAAGCTAGATTAGTTCCTACTTTGGAAAAAGTATTTAGGCATGGGGAAAATAGTGCTGAGGATGGGGCTTTTAAATTAATTTCCAGCAGCTAAGGGAGCTAAAAGAAGTCAGGAACTCCCTTGTAGGAGAGGAAATCCCTGCTCTGTCAGAGGATACAGTTAACATTCTTCCATCAAAGCAGCATGTTGGGATGTGGTTGACATGATTCTAGACCAAGAGGAAATGCAGATGCTGCCTTGGGTTGGCCAAGATTCATGTTGTCAACTCTTGCAGACACTGGGCCACGATCAGGAAATCTAAGGTGAAGTGGACTTTCTGTGCAGAGAAGGAAATTTTATATTTCAAAGACCACACTCTGGACTGTTCAAAAGGTAATTATTTCTCAAAGAATACAAAATATAATTTCAGTTTTGTCTTTTTCCTTCAATGCTCTTTCCTTTTTAGCAGGAATAGTGTATTTGAATTCCATAGTAAGTCTTCATTCCAGAGGGGTATGTAATTTCAATTGAAAATATTGATACAGCAAATATTCATAAGTGGAAAACAGCGAGAGCAAAAATACCTATTAAGCATCTTGAAGGTCAATAGTAGTTTTCATTCCCATTTATCACAAGTTGCCACATCTCAATGAAACTGACAGATAGAGTTCTTTTGTTAGATTTTACTCAATTATGCCTCAATAGCCCACAATAACTGTAATAATACTTAGAAAAATTACATAAAAACTCAGTAGAACAAATGTGGGAGAAAAAAGCTGATACACTGGAAAAAAACCAATTTTAATGCAGACATCTCTGCATGTCTAAGTAATTAAGCCAGTGAAAGGAAAGCACCTGTTTTCAGTGAAGTTTTTTCAAAAATGTGATATAGTTGAGAATGGACCATCTAATTACCACAATGGGGTTGAATCCTGTTCAGCAGTTCAGGTAAATACAAGTAGCTTCTTCCAATAGGGGGAGGATAACAGTTTTGAATTTGATCTTTTACCCCTAAAATATGAGTAGATAAGTTGCAATCCAGAAAGGTGTTGAGTTTTTGTGGTGTTTATCAACACCTTTGTTAAAATCAGTGATGACTTTAATGACTATATTCAGGAGGTGTGCATATTCTTAATGAAAATTAATCGTGAGATCAGATTGAGAGATCATTTTGGTGAACTTTTCTGTCCTATCTAGCATAGGAAATGTGCTAGGACGTGCTCGCTCAAGCATTGATGGATATTTAACCTACTGTTTAAATGTCACTGCCTTGCTGATTTTCCTGTTTCCCCTCCTTAAAAGTAGGAGCAGAATATGTTCTTAGCTTTTCAGGAGCAATAATCAACACTAATTGATGAGTCATAATATTCTGCTGCAAGAAATAAAAGAGAAACTTAGTTCTTCTGCCACTTGAATTGCTCATTCTCTTAAGTCCAAAGCTAGTCTTTCTAATAGATCAATGCAAGTATACCTGTCCTCTTAATGACCAGTTAATCTAAGTTTTGGAAATCTCTGAGAGGCCTCTGCTATTGTCAGAATCACCTTTCCAGTTCCCACCCATCTACCACGTCTCTGATGCAGTGGAGGCGGGGCGTCACTGAACAGCTGAGGTCAGTCAGGACAATTTTGAGAGTCCACACTCATTTACCAATATAATGTATGAATATCATCCCAGAGGTGTTGGAAGGTTTAACCTTTTATACAGGTTTTTAGATCTCTTTTTCCTCTGGTTGAAGTGTTGTGAAGATGTAGCGGATTATTACAGAAGTATATTCAAAGTCCTGATTAATTAACACTATTAAAAAAGAAAAGTTGTGAATGCTGGCTAAACGTATGTATAAATCACTGTTTTACAGATACCATGTCTTTTGTATATCCAAGTTTTAATCAGTCTGTATGTAACATCTCAGTTTTCATTATTTGTTTACTTCTCAGATGATACCATAGTTTTTAGTGCAATTACAAGCACCTACCTAAAATCCGCTACCTCTACTTCTAAAAAATTACTTGTTTTCCTGACATATCTTTGCAATGTTTCAGTCACTTATTACATAAAAAATTTCTGTAGTTTTTCGAATACTGAAGATAATTATCCTTTTGACTTCTCTTACTTCTCAGATACATTGCTTTCAATGAACTAGTGCATTTGATTTAATGAATTCTTAAAATAATCTTGCATCACAGTCAGAAACGAACAAAACTGAGGAATTACATGAACAAAGGGTGTGTCCAGCCTGCAGATTAGACTAGCATGCCTTTAATTAGCTTTATTAAAAACTGTTGTGGAAGCTTTCTGAAAAAAAATGCTGACCTCTGTAGACTGAGATAACCCACGTAGAGGATATGTTTTTTCCCTTTTCTGTACGACATACGCTTGCAGGACAGTATGAGTTTGAGGAGACAGTGCTATTCTCAGCAGCGACTTTCCCGTATCTGAAACTGGTTGGCTGTTTGCTGCTTCAGATAGGTGTGACACGGATCACATATGTCACTCCTTGCTTAATCTGAGCTGGATGACTCTGGACCTTCCTGTTTACTTCAAACTTCTCTGTGGCTCCTCCTGTAAACCTGTCATTGGTATTCAGCTCCACTTAGTGGTGGTGAACAGCCAATGCTTCTCTTATTTTGCAAAACTTGTCAAAAGTAGGTGACACCACTGTTAAGAAACACAGTGCTGAAGTTAGATTTTTTTTTTTTTTTTTGAGGGAAGAGGTTTTATGAACTAATCTAAACTTTGATGCTGAAAGAATAAAAATATAATTTTGTTGCTGCCAGGAAAAAAAGATGGAGGTTTCACAGGTTTGCATCCAGATGGTTTTTGAATATCTCCAGTAAGGGAGGCTCCACAACCTCTCTGGGCAGTCTGTTCCAGTGCATGGTCACCTGCACAGTAAAGAAGTTCTTCATGTTCCTCTTGTTCCTCAAGTTCCTGTGCATGTGTCTCTGCCTGTCTTCTGTTCTGTTGCTTGGCACCACTGAGAAGAGCCTGGCTCCATCCTGACATATTCCCCTCAGATACTTGTGGGCATTGATAAGATTCCCTCTCAGTCATCTCTTGTCCAGGCTAAACAGACCCAACTCTGAGCCTTCCACAGAACTGTAGAATCCTTTTTCTTGGAAAAAACCTCTAAGATCATCAAGTCCAACCATTAAGCTTTTCCTCGTGAGATGCTCCAGTCCTCTACTCATCTTTGTTGCCCTCTGTTGGACCTCTCCTGGAGCTCCATGTGTCTCTCTTGTCCTGAGGAATCCAGAACTGGACACAGCACTCCTGATATGACCAACCTCACTGGCCACTTCTGGCTCATGGACAGCTTGTTGTCTGCCAGGACCCCGAGGCCCTTCTCCGCAGAGCTGCTCTCCATCAGTTCCCTTTCTGTCCAGTGCAGTAGAAAAGGCTGGTCAGAGAGAAACTACAAGCATGGGCTCACTCTCCAGTGTCACCAAGGGCATCTGTTGCATCTGCAGCTGTTACAATTTTGTCAGTCCCAGATGTGCTCTCAGCTTTCTCCCTTATCTACAGAACAGTTCTAGCCTCTTAGTCTCTCCTAGTAGGGCAGCAATTCAGTCACTTTATCAGTCCCATAATTATGGAATTATATTAGGTTTGTGTATAATACTCTGCATTTCAATAAAATTTAAACTTCGAAGTCATGGTCCTTTTCCAACATTTAACAGTGTTCTACACTGCTGGGTCTTTTTCCTCAAAAGTTTTCTCAGATGAAATATCACACCACTCTCTGATTCTCTGGTCTATCTGCAAGTCAAACATTAGGCATTTTTAAACATGTAAATACTGTTTTTAAATACCAAGCTTAAAATTATTAATATCTGTGAAAAATCTTTTAATTGAGTAATTTACTCATACTTAATACTATGCAGAACAAGCTGGGTAGTTACCACAGTTGGCATAGTGACCGAATTTTAGAGAAAACAAGCATATTAAAAAGGAAAATGACTAAAAATAGTCAATTCAGGGTACATGTCAGGACAACAAACCCGTTGGTCATAGACTGTGAAGAAAGAATGTATAGCTTTACATTTTGTGCCCTGAAAATATTGTTCTACTATATAGCATTTTTTTCTGTTTAAGAATTTGGATTCTTAAAACAAGAGCTCAGAAGGAATGTTGGGGATATTTTAATCATGATATTACATTTCTTGTCAGATATTTAAAAGCATGAAACTTACTGGAAAAAAATTGATTGAGACTGATTTTGATAAAATAAATTTGATTGAGACCTGTGAGGTGGCACATCCTTACTGATGCTAAAAGCAAGTTCTCAGAATGAAGTTGCCACTGTTTGAGGTTTAGTGACTGGGTATATTGAGTTGCTTGTCAGTTTTCTTAGTGTAGCTGATACAGTGGAAAGGCTCCTGCAGGATGTCCTGCCCTGGACCTTCATGTCTGTTTCTTGGCATGTGTTGTAAAGAACCAGCATGAACAGGAAACCATTGTGGGAAGTCAGGGGAATTAGAGGCCTATGCAGGAAAAGAGGGAAGTGTGGATTCTCAAAGAAAATGTAGCATGCTGAAAAGCAAGCATGAAAATTGTGGTCATAGTTATGGCAGTGTTGTCTTCTGGTAGTCACTCAGTTCTGAAAGGAGCCATGGACTCTCATAGCCTGCAGGTAGCACTGCTTAGCAAGAAGCACCCCTGTCTCTCCCAAGATATCTCTGCTTCTGTTAGGAGTGCCTCTCAAGGTTTTAAACAGGCGCAGGCTGTTTCTTTGCATCTATGCTTACATACCTTCCCCATCTTTTGTCATAGGCGTAATGCAAGGACTTAAAAACATGGGGTTTAATTATCCCTCATTACTTTTGTGGGTATCTAAGTAGAAGAAATCTGACAATGTAAGTCTCCAGGCTACCTGATGCAGCCTTAAAGGTAGTCTTGCTTTGAGCAGGCTGCCTCTGTGAGACAAGTGTCTTCAAACCTAAGTAAAACACTGGTTTTATCATTCCATAAGTTGTATCACTTAAGTAACTTGATGAAGGTTAGGCTGCCTAAAAGGGTGTCCTGTATACAGAAAAAGCGCAAGATCTTGGATCTTAACAGCACTCTAGAATATGTGTTTGAATTTATCAGAAGATGAAATTGAAGTTCAGTCATCTAATATAAAGTTGCAATGGAATTTTGTAACAGCAAACAGCTGGAGAAGCTCTTATGCAAAGCAAGCTGGCAAGTGTGTGTGTGTGTGTATGCATGTTCAGTTCCTAGCTCTAGAACTACTTTCAGTATGCTCTTGTATTATATAAGACAAGAGACAATTATTGATATTGTATCATGCTAATTGTATTTATATGGTTTTATGGCTTGTCCAGAGGGAGGAAACTCCTCCTGGTATTTGGCTATGTTACAGTGGCATGGAGCACTCATTGTTTACATAAGAATGCATTAATACTTTGATAGCTCTCTCTAATAGAATTTGACTTCTAAGAAAATAATTTTCTTGGATTAAATGAAAACTAGACACTTTGAGGATTTATGATTAAGTGATTTTCTTGGACAAAATACAGTATTTTCCCTGTAGACACAGTTGTTTATTCGTTAAATACATGCCTTCTTTTAGTGTAGAACAGACACATAGTAACTATTCGTGTCAGTTCTCTTTCTACTTATTTTTTTTTTATAAAGTTTATCTGTAAGTGGGTATGTCTACAAGGTTTGGTGGACCGGGAAACAGAGTGGCTGAAACGAAGGGAATACCTCTACAGGAAAAGAGAAATTTGAGGGCCTGTCTGTGTTTCAGTCTTCATTCGAGTAAGACCATGAATGGACCTCCTTGACTTAAGGAATTTATTGAGCTTGGGTGCTTGACGTTACATGAAAAAGTGGATGTACTGATGAATTGTTTTAAATTCAGCTAATTTACATGTAGTTCAGTGTGTGAGTGAGTATGTGGGTATGTGTACATGTTTGTGTGCACACTGTATAATCTCCTGTGTTACAAATTATAATGTAAAAATCAAAACCAATTGATGTAAACTCATTCAGATCAGAACGGGAGGATGAAGTTCAATTGCTTTCAATGGTGCAAATCAGTGAAAACCAAGTCTCCAAAGCTTTTGTAAACAGAGTTTTATATACTCCACGAAATCAAGCTTCTATTCTCCTGTTTCTGGACACAAGTTCCTCCTTGATAAAGACCTCTTGGGCACAGTACTGGAATACAGTAGTTAAGTGGAAGTGCTGAATTATTATGGAAAATCCCAAACAGTAATACTAGGTGGACAAGTATTTCTTATATTTTTGATGTCACAAATACTGCTAGGGAGAAATTTCCACAAGCAGTTTCTTCATCCTGTCTTTCAAGATGCTTTCAGTGCTTTGTGGTGGAGGAAGAAGATGATATACAGGTGGAAAGGTTGAATGTATTAGAAGGAAGGGAAAGGCATAGAGGGATCCCCTATGTGAACCTTTGCTTTATTCACATTCTCCTATGGTAGAACAAATCAAAGCAATATGGAGCTCATCCCAAATTCTTGCAGAATTTGATGGAGGGTCTTCATGTATGGGGTTCAGAGGAATTTACGTTTGTTCCACAACAAAAAGCATCTTTTTTTTCTCAGGTCACATTTTCGTTTTGCTGTCTTTTTCTTTATATTCCAGTGTGGTGGTTTAGGCCAAATTCAGGGAAACGTCCAAAGGAACATCTCCTCAAAGCAAGGCAGGTTACAAACCAGCCCTCCCCCCAACCGGGTTCAGGAAAAAACAAATTTTTCTCAGAGGAAAGTGAAGGAGAAAATAAAACTATTTATTTAACAAACACACAGGAAAACAATACTAATAATGCTAAATAATAAAATCTCTCGCTCTGGAGAGAAAACCTGAAAGATTTTAGAGTCCTTCTGTGGGTGTGGTCTCTCTCCTCCTCCTCGGAGCTGGGTCGGCGTGGGGGGGGCCCCCCTCCAGGCCGGTGGAAGGTCCCCCGGTGGGGTTCTGACGTTCTGGTGTTCCAAACAAGTCCAGAAGAGAAAAAGGGGAAAAAGCCGAAGTCCCAAGAGAAAAAACCTCAACTGTCTGTCCCTCTCCGAAGAAACAGAGCCGAAAAGCTGACTGAAAAGCAAGAAGAGTGCTTCCTCTGCTCCTCAACCGCAGCCATAGCTAATCTCTGTGTCCTTGAAGCACAAACTGTTTTGAAAAGTTGGCTCAGTTTTTTTTCTCTGTCTCTTGCATCCAGTTTTAAAGGCATAGAAAGGTTCAGGAATCATGTCTGGGCATAGAGCGGTGGTAGGGGATACAACATGTCATAAAATCACCCCAAGACACTCTACTGTCCCTCTTCCTGATCTTCTTACCACTGTCTTCAATGCACAAGCAGCTGCACCTGTAGTCAGAGTCTTTTAGAGCAATTTACATTTAAAGCCTTGCTCCTTACTAGTGCCTGTTCTCTATGTCAGTCTTCATGGTGACTCTGTCCTGCCCCTTCTGCCAGTCTTTCAGGCTTTTCAGCTGTTGGGTAGGCATACAAGTAGCTCACCAGATGCTCTTGCTTGTGGCTCACCCACAGATCTGTTACCCTATCCAGTTGTAACAAGCCTTATTCAATACTCACCTTTTGTTTCTCTGCCTTTTCTTGTTAAAATGCAAAGGCCTTCTAATACTCTTGCTCTATTTTGATTATGCTGTTTTATACTTTATCCTGGGCCTTGACTGACATTTGTATCCACCCACTTCCCTCCTGTTGTCTGAGAAGCTACCTCCACAAGTGTATAAGTGCAAACATTTAGCTATCTTGCCTTTTTGTTCCTTATGTTGTTTTCCTCCTCTTCCCTCCCTCCTTCAGGGACAGCTAGGTATGAGTCTCAACATGTGGTGTATATACTTAATATTATGTTTATATGTGCTTGTTATTCCCTTTAAACATGTCTAAACGGAATAATAAAAAGTATGGCTCTTACTTATCAGTTTCACAGTCTGCCTGGGTAGATAAATTACTTAATTCCCACAGTGTTTCAAGACGAAATCTTCCATAGATACCTACTGAAATATCTTGGGATTTTGGAAATTCTGTATTAATTGATGCTGTTTTGAAAACAAGTGATTGCATTGGAAATGTGGAATGTATATGCATGTATACCACACCTCACCCCTTCAATATTAGAATATATTGTCTATCTTCTACTCCATTTTCTTCACTGAATTAGAAAACATAGTATTAAAAATGTTTATACAAAATCTCTTAACATTCAAAGCTAAGTGCTAGCATGACAGTTCCATAAGAATTGTTTGAAAATGAAGATGTACACCTGGAACAATTCTCCATCTCTGACTAGAGTTTCTTGAGGGCCCTGCTATAGTTCACTGTAGATGGTCACATTTATGGGAGGAAGACAACCCAAGTTAGCATGCTTTACTACAGCAGAAGTAGTCTTTGTCTGCAAAAGAGGCAGTGAGGTCTTATAAAGGATGAGACCTATCTGTCAACAGCAAAACCTTACTAGCCTACGCAAGGGCAGTCTGGGAGATTCATGTTTAAAAGAGTCACTTCTCAATAAGGTATTGTCTTGATAGCTAAGATTTTGTGTAACCTGCTGATAACCAGACCAAAAGTTTCTTTTGTACAGTGAGAGAAGTTGACTGTGCTGAAAGAAAAATATTTCTAGCTCACTGAATTTATTAGGGTTTTTCTCTCTGGTCTTTTTGGTTTTGTAGTGTAATGATTTCTCTGAAGTCCACTTTTAGTTGTGTAGTATAATGATTTCTTTGAAGTCCAAAATGTTTTGTTTTGTGATTGACAGCTATTTCTATAGCAGCTGCTAGTGATATTGTAAATGTGTTGTGCTAGATTTTCTTATGAAGGTTCTGACACTTACGTATAAATCACCCCCTCCCCCGCAGTGATACCCTCATCAGAAATTTTGTTTATGTATGTAAGTCTACCATGAATTCTTTTTGTTCTGGGGAACATCCCTGTAGACTGAAAATGACGAAAATAAAAACTATAGTTATACTATAAGAGTATAACTTGTTTCCAATATAGCACAAAAACAAAGGAAAAAATTCTATTTACATGGAGATCTGTTGGGTTTTTTTAAATATCAGTCAGAATTTTATTTAAATCAACTTGCTTTGAATGGATGAATTTTGAGGTGATGTTCTAATTTTAGATGTATATATTTGCTGAACTTCTGTTGTGTCATTAACACGTCTGGCATTTCTCTTGACACCTCCCATCTCCCCCAAAACTGAGTTCAAATTAAATTACCATTTCATAATCTTAAATTATAGAAACAGTTATGACAGCCTCATAACCTTTTTTGCTTGTTTTCATATAGCTGTAAAAAGACCACATAATCCCCCAAATTCTAGGTTAAATAAGAAATTTTGTAGTAAACAGAAAGTACTTCACCACTCAACTCCCAGGTAACTTAGGGGTCAATGACAGACTTGTTAAATTTATTAGCTTCACTGGTTTTTGTCTCATACTTTGTTCTAAGGACTCCCAAATGGGATGCAGCTATCCATTACTTTATTCAGTTTCTGCTGAATTCCCTTCCTTCTTTTCATTATTTAAAGAAAATATGTAGTCCTATGATGTGCAAGTTAAGTCTGAGGAGAATGCTGAGTTTGTCTTTATTTGATGTCAATAATGGATAAAAGTATTCTTGTATGGTGGTAAAACAGTTGATGAAGAGATACGTGCTTAGATTAGTGTTCTGAATTCTTTCTCCAGAATCTGTGTTTTGAGACATAGGGTTAATTAGAACTATATGAAAACCACATAGTAGGACACTGCGAAATCAGTTAGTATTTCAATAACAGGTTATGAAACACAAAATGTTAAAAATAGCTGCTTTTTTGACACCTCTGAGGTGCCACGGAGTGCAGAATACTGAAGACTAATAGTTCAAAAGTGGG
Organism: Gymnorhina tibicen; assembly: GCA_013399875.1. Classification (NCBI taxonomy): domain Eukaryota; kingdom Metazoa; phylum Chordata; class Aves; order Passeriformes; family Artamidae; genus Gymnorhina; species Gymnorhina tibicen. Next base: position 79,355 of record VXAZ01001986.1, on the reverse strand, counting down.
CTGAAGCAGTGTAAAAGTTAATCTGCTCACATAATATATACTCATAGCACAGGGGTGAGCCTTGAGGATATTCAGTGTTGTGATGGTAAGCATTCTAAATCAACCTCCTCTTCCCACCCGATATTTCAGGTCTGTTTTTTTTAGTGCAAAATACCTAATCAGCTATTTGAGTTAAAATCAGCAATGCTGTATTTTACAGTGAATTCATGTTGTTCACATTATGGAATATAAACAATTATGAAGGAACGTTAACTCCAGCATAAAAATTTCGTATCATTTGAGTCTCCAATCTTTGTAAATAAACAAATTGATCTTTCTCAAGAAACCTCATTTCTTTATCATCTATGTAAATTTTATATGCAAATACCTGGAAGCGAAGAGCAGCTGGAAAATTACCTTTTTAATCTCGTACTTAAATGCTTGGTGTTGTATTACAGATGGTGTGTTTGTTGTCTGGTGCACACATGCCAGTATGATTAGGGTCTTAGGAAGTTTAGAGAACTTCTGTTTTGTGGTGAGTGTGCAATAAAGCTATTAAGTATTCTTTCTAGCTTTTATTTAAATCAAGTCTGAGGCAGATGCCACTATCTTGCCATGTTCTGCAAGATTGGTAGAGTGAGGAAAGAGCCACGAGGCCATGGTGCCATGATACACTGCATGCTCCATCTTACAGCTGCAAAGAATGTGACCCTTACTGCTCTTGTTGCAATGCTGGGAACAGACTAGGGTCTGAAAATTAAATTATCCAGACCCAGTGTATTGTTGGACAGACTAAGACTGGAGAGATGATTGAGCCAATTGTTGCAGATTAACTGTAGCAACTCAGTACCACACAGCCACTCACTCAATTCCCCCTCAACCCCAGAGGGATGGGGAGGGCAATCAAAAAAAAAAAGTGTAGAATTCATGGGTTGAGATAAGAACAGTTTAATAATTGAAACAAAGTAAAATACAGTAATAATGCTGCAGTTGCTGAAAACGATAGTAAAAATAGGGACAGAGAGAGAAAGAGATACAAACAACCTCTGACAAAAATCACCATGCAAAGAAGTGACACACCATACAACTGCTTCTCCCCAACTCATGCCAGGTCTGTCCCAACTATAATCTACACCCCTTCTGGGTAACTCCTCCAGTTTATGTACTGGACACGACATTCTATGATGTGGAATATCTCTTTGGCCAGTTTGGGTCACCAGTTCCTGCAATGCTCCCTCTCAACTTTTTGTGAAGCTCCTCACTAGCAGAATTTGAGACACTGAAAAACTTCTTGACTTAGAATAAGCACAATTTAGCAACAACCAAAACATCAGTGTGCTTTCAATATCATTCTCATACTGAGTCCAAAGCACAGCACTGTGTCAGCCATCAAGAAAAAATAACTCTTTCCCAGCCAAAACCAGGGTACCAACCTTGTTTTACCTTTATTTTTTTGTAACTGGTGAGCTAGTCCTAAACTGAGAACAGTGTTTGTTGATGGGGTAGATTCTAAAGCTTAAAATAAATATTTACAGATTTTCCCATGTGAGTATTTCATATAGTTTAAATACAGTTTTTCTGTTCTACCTGGACTAATAGTCCACATTTTTTTCTTTCCAGCTTCTGGTTTTGAATTTTCCTTACATTTCAGCAAAGATATGATATGATAGGATTGAAGTGCTCAAGTCAGAGAAGAGAGCCAACAACTTCTATATAAATTCTGTACATGAATAAGGTGAAAGCAAAATTTTTGAGCATGTTTCAAATTGATATTTCTAGAAAACAGAAAATTTTAAATGTAGAACTCCATTAATTTGATTAACTTTCTTAATGTAACATTGATTGATTCTGATATCAAGCCTTTTCTACTCTGTTTTGAGTGGGCTTCAAATTTTTTCTTCGTTAGTTTTTGCTCTGATGGTTGTTTTCTCATAGTTGTTTTAGGGAATTCAGTATTTTCAAAGGAGGAAGAGAAAGATTCTATTTATATTTTATGTTTTTAAAAATTTATTCTAAATTGCACCATTGGTATAATTAAAAAAAAAAAAAAATCCTTACTCTAAAGGAGCATAAATGTGAATTTCTCATATTTGAATAATTCTGTGATACAGATTTCAAACTTAGTATTACAGTGTGAAAAATGCAAATGTGTGTCTCTTTGGTAAATGGTTATAAAATTTTAATTTGGAGAATTTTAATTTCCATAAATATAACCGAGGTGTGCCTTCATTACATTCACTGCTGTTCTTATGGAGTGACATAAGGTACTGAATAATTAGGCTTTGAATCACAAAGTGCTAATATTAGAGCCAGTACTTTTTACAGTAACATTTTTTAATAGTTTTATTAGAAAACTTTCAGCAGTAGTTCCTGTAGATGCAATAGTTTTCCTACAAAGCATCTTTTAGATAAAAAAGATTTCCCCTCTTAATGACTTTGGTAATTTTTTCCTTACTTAGCCTCTTGTAGAACACTTTGACTTCATACATATATTCCATGGCTGTCTGCCCCTAGAGATGTAGACTCCTGTAGCCCATAAATAAGCGACACATGGCATGGGTGAAAAAGCAGACAACCGTCCTACCATCAGAACAGCCTTTCCTGGCAGGCAGGTTGTCTCTTCAGAGATGGACTCAGGTCATGACCAGCACCAGGCTGGTGTTGAGAATAGATTTTTTTGATTGATTTTTTTCTGCCTCATGACCACCAAAGAAAGTGCCCTTCAGTATCAGTTTTCATAATTGTTTTTCTTCCTGATGTTGACACATGGAGCAGGTTTGTAGATCATGCACTTGGGCCCCCAGCAGGATTTTAGCTGCTCGTGGAGTATTGTAACTGAGGGAGCTGGATTTCTATGGCACATAGTTGTTAAATTTCGCAGTGAGTTGAAATCCTGTCTCTTTCTTTGGGTACCTCATCCCTGCTGAGTCAATCCTTCTAATACTTCCCCTGCTGCCAGTTGCACAGAGAGTGCAATAACCCATGAAATAACTATGTCATGTTGAAGTTAGGCATTTAAGAGCAAAACCTTATCCTGATAGTGTAGATTTGCTCTCTCTTTATCATGTGTCATAAACATTTAATAGCTCAGGTACGTATTGGTATGAAAATCAGAGATTTAAGTAAATCCTGTCTAGAATTGCTCAGCATCTTTGAGAACTTAAAAAGATTTCCAAATTAGAGTAGGGAATTTAGATTCTGCAATACAAATGTTGTTTTAGTAATGTAAAATATACTTGTTTCATAAATAGATTTACTAAGGAAATATAGGTTTTTGGTTTTGTTTTGGTTCGGTTTTTTTCAGTAAGATATACTCTTGCCACAATCAAAAGAAAAGACGCCTCTTATTTTGTACTTTTAGTCTAAGAGAGGATATTAGTTTGCTGATATGGTGCAATTACTTTTCATTCATTTCATGCTTCTGTGGCTTCTCCTAGGACAGAGGCTCATCTGTATCTATGCCTCAGCCAATAATTGCTGTTGTTTCTCTGGAAACATCCAGCTATGACTTTAAGGAGTGTAAGGCTCTTCCCTCTTGTCTCTTTTCAGCTAGCAAATTGAAGACTTTTAGGTGAAGACATAATTGCGTGTTTTGGTTCTTGAGTTGTCAGATGAAGTTCCATTTTGATGACAGCTAGGTATTATTGACTGAAGAGGAATTAGGGAAGGCAAATTGAAAAAATGCAGGAAAGACACTGAAGGAGCAGAAAAGCATCTTGTTTCAAAAAGTTTGTTCAGCTTCCTGGATGGGATCTGCTGTTTATCATCCATAAAGTCTGAAGCTGGTGGAGCAGAGGAGTTATGGGTATATTGAAAGGGCATGAATACTAAATGAAGAGAAAATCCAAACACTCTTATCAATATGCAATAGAATTAAACATCCTGAAGTGTGTGCTGGAGCGTCATTTTCCTTTCCATATACCTTATGGAGTCTGTAGAAACCCTGCATGTAAAATGAAAAAAGAGTTTGAGCTGATTTCTTTCTCATATTGAACAGCTGAAGGAAACAAAGCCTGGAGATAGTTTGTAAAATCAGAATAATTTTATTTATTAATGTAGATGTCTGTAAGAATAAGGTAGATTCTTGTGAATATATTAGTATAGCAAGGGTTATTATCCTGAATGTATGGATGGATTATATAAAATGATTAAGTTTTCATTTGAGACCATCAAAGCTAGGCTGATAAAAATTTTTCTCAAGATAAATAATGAAGCCCTCTTTGAGGCAGAGAATTCATTAGCTTAGTATGGACTAACAATTAATTGGGAGGAAAGGCCTATCTAGAAACAAACACAAAAACTTTACAGTATTTATAGTAATAAAAACCACGTTTTAAATATAAATGGACCAAATATATTTGTGAGCTTACAGACAGCCTAACAGAATAGCTCTGAGAGAAATGACCTCATTTATTTAGCTCTTGAGACACAGATATCACTATTTAAGGAATATTTTATTTTACAGCTAGAGAGAACCTTTTCTTACACAAATTAAGCTTGTTAAATATTAAAAAACAAGTCTTTGAGTAATTATTGTATGGTCACCATTGAAGCAGATATGGTTTTCCACCCTTACATAGAAGAATTAAGATTTTTGGGCAAAATAGTCAAGTGTGTGCAAATATATTTTGGTAGAGGTACCAGAACCCTGCTGCCCTATCAAAAGTTTAGAGAACTGTGCTCATTCTTGCTGTGTTCCTATAAAGTCATTCTTTGTATATAAGCAAAAGTAAGAGTCTGTGGATCAAAACAACTTACCTGTTCATCTTTCTAGAACTTAACTCTGCTATCATTCTTGTTTTCCCCAGGTTTTTTTTTTTCCTTATGATGAATTCTGCAGTGTGGAAAATGTAATCCACTTTGAAGATTTTTGGCAGATTTAGATAAATTTAGGTAATCATTTAGCGAATTAATTGGTTTAAGCTAACACATTTGAAGTAACCACAATACAGCAGCTTTCATAATATGGCTGCATCTAATGTATTTAATTAAAATTGGATCTTGAGAGTTACAGCTGTTGTGTTCCATATATTAATTGAAGTTATGAGGAACTAATTAACAGGAGTACATGCACAGGTGGAAAATTATATATAAACAGAGCTTCTCCTGCTCCAAGAATAGCATTCCACAAACATTTTGAATTTTTAATAGAATTTCCATCATTCCAGTCTAGATCATAAGGTTATTTTTAGTTTTGTGTTAGTTTTTGGTTTTGTGTACTTTTGTGGATTTTTTATGGATTTCTTTTTGGTTTGGGGGTAGTTTTTGTTTGTTTTTGTTTGTTGGTTGGTTGTTTTTGAGGTAGCATGAAAAGAGGTAACAGAAAGAGTAATTTTACCAAACAATAATGTTATTTTTATTATTTGAAGAGAAAACAGAGATGTTGCTGTGGTATTTATCTCAAAGAGCTAGTTTTTAAAAATTAAAATTACCAAACATCAAACAAATAAGTTGAAGGTGATGCCTCACTATGTTTTTGTCTTGACGATGTGCTAGCTTCTAGTGTGACTCACAGCTATTTGCAATAACCTAAGTCATTTGCACAGTCACACGCACCATCTCTGACATGGTGAGGCATCTGGCACTCCCTGGGCTGCAGGAAATTTTGCTGGAAAGTAAGATTTTTCATGTTTCAGTGCAATCACTGTGTCTAGCAACCAGCAGGCACAGCAGTCTAAATATGCCTAATACCTGTCTTAAACTCTCTGAGACCTGGACACTTGCATACCATACAAGTATTCATTCCCTGGGCTTATTTCTGACTTGCAAATGGTCTGAATTTGTATTCCTGTGACTCCAGTGTGTTTTCTTCCATTCTGGATTTGAAACAACATAATGCTAACCTGGTGGTAACACCATCTGTCACAGTTCTAACCAGGTATGAACACAAGAGAGTCTTAATGACATGAACAATTTCCACTGTTAATACCATAAATAAATTGAAAGTATGCAAAGGTGAGTTTATATATCTACAGAGCAATTGTGGGATTGAGTTGCCTGGCTGAATTTGCACAGAGAAGAAAAGGGATTGACAAAACTAGTCAACTTAGAGCCTATTGGTTGTTAAACAAATTGGTTTCAAGTGCTTAAACAACAAAACCAATGGCATTTCCTGCCACCAGTGTCAGGTGAACATCCCAATTTAACATGAAGTTCTCTGAGATGGGTTTGAGTTCAGAGCCCTGGACATCTGCAGTAGTCTGGTTCTTTCAACACTGAACGACCACAGTCAAACTCAGAGTATGGGGAACTGATAGCTCTTACCTAAGACAGAAACCTCAGTAAATGTGAGCTGTTCTTGGAAGAGCAGCTGACACTCTTCTAACCCAAGTAAAGGGTGTAGAGGGGAAGATTTATGAGGAGTGGCTGAGGGCACTTGTTCAGGCTGAAGAAGAGGAGCCTGAGGAGTGAGACATCACAATGTACAGCTGCCTCAGGAAGGAAAGAGGAGGGACAGACACTGATCTCTTCTCTGTGGTGATCAGTGATAGGACCAGAGGGAATGGCCTGAAGTTGTGTCAGGGGAGGTTTAGGTTGGATATTAGGAGAAGTTGCTTCACCCAGAGGCTGTTGGGCACTAGATCAGGCTCCCTAGGGAAGTGGTCATAGCACCAAGCCTGACAGAGCTCAAGAAGTGTTTGGACAAACACTCTCAGGCACATGGTGTGATTTTTGGGGTAGTCCAGTGCAGGGCCAGGAGCCAGACTTTGGTGGAAAGAACTATGGGTCCCTTCCAGCTCAGGGTATTTTATGACTCAATGATTCTATGACTCAAATCTTGGGGATATTAGCTTGATGTCTTGGTTAGGAATTTATCCAAGTCCTGTAATAACAGTTCTGTCTTCAACTAAGTTAATGAATATGATTCTTACTTTGCCTACATTGTACTTTTCCCTTCCATTCTAGATTGTTGTAAAAGCAGCAGTTAAACTAAATTAGGAAACTGAAAGCTCTCAGCGTAGAATATCTGGATAAGCTGGCATTTTTAAACTGAATTTTATCTCAAAAAGAAGTATGTGTAGCAAATTGCATGCAAAATATATGTTATCAAAAACTGTGGACACCTTGCAGCTTTATTTAAATGTTATACAACAGATACAATTCGCTTCTGACAGATGCTGATTTACCTTAAATCCTAATAGGCTGTAGATCCCCTTAGTAACTACACTAGTAGGAAACAGCAAAAGAACATTTCACTTCGACTGAAAAAACTTTATTTCTGGAATAGCTGAACACCAGGTACCCCCCAAAAGCTGCTCTATCACTCCTGCTCCTCAGCTGGGCAGGGGAAAGATAATATAATGAAAGGCTCAAGGGGAAAGACAAGGACCAGGAGAGAACAGTCACTAATTACTGTCATGGGCAAAACAGATTTGAATTGGAGAAATTAGTTTAATTTATTACCACTCAAATCAGAGTAGAATAATGAGAAATAAAAACAAATCTTAAAAATACCTTTGCCCCACCCCTCCCTTCTTCTTGGGCTGATCTTTACTCCTGATCTCCTGTATCTCCTCCCCACTGGGGGACAAGGAATGGGGGTTGTGGTCAGTTCATCACATGTTTTCTGCTTCCCCTATCTCGTCAGGGGAAGGACTCCTCACACTCTTCCCTCACTCCAGAACAGGAACCCTCCCACAGCAGACAGTCCGTCATGAATTTCTCCAGTGTTAGTCCTTCCCACAGGCTGCAGTTCTTCACAACCACTCCAGTGTGGGACCCTCCCTTGGAGGCCATCTTTCTGGAATAAGCTGCTCCAGTGTGGGTCCCCTGCAGGGTCACATGTCCTGCCAGCAAAGCTGATTCAGGATGAGCCCTCTTCCCGTGGGGCCACAGGTTCTGCCAGAAGCCTGCTCCAGCCTGTGCTTCCCCCAGGGTCATAGCCTCCTTTGGGCATCCACCTGCTCTGGCATGGAGTCCTCCAGGGGTTGCAGGTTAACATCTGCTCTGCTGTGGTCCTCCATGGGCTGCAGGACCACAGCTGTCTCACCATGGTCTTCACCATGGACTGTGGGGGAATCTCAGCTCTGGCACCTGAAGCATCTCCTTCCCCTCCTTCTGCACTAGCCTGGGTGTCTGCAGAGTTGTTCTCACGTTTTCTCACTCCTCTTACATAGCAACTTTCCCCACTTCTTAAATATATCATCACAGAAGTGGTACAATCATTGCTGGTCGTCTTGGCCATGGCCAGTGGCGACTTGGAGTTTATTAGCTCTTCTGCTACCAACACTTTGCCACACAAACTTAATACAGCTAATACAGCCCATCTTGAAGGCTAAGAACAGTGGCTTAGCACAGTGGTTCTATTTCATATTCAGGCATAACGAACCTAGGTGTGTAATTTAGGGCCTAAAATTCGATGGGATGTGAGTATCCTTCACTGTGTTCCAGGAAGTTTCACTGGTACTCAGACTTGTGGTTCTGCTGCATTTTACAGGAAAATGTAATAAAAAAGTAGGAAAAGTCAGTCCTGTACTCTCATAGCTATGTTGGTCACACAAGTACTAGGTGGCCTAGAGAGTGGTGAATGCACAATAATTTAAATATTATTCTACCTATTGGTATTGGGGGTGTTGACAATTTGTCTTGTTGCCTGGATTTGGAAATTTGGCAGCCCATGTAATTCAAATTTTACATCTTCAAATCTTAAAGCAGAACAAGTCCAAAATCTATTGTTTACTGGCTTCATATGCAGATAAGCTTTAGGCATGCATGCCGTGGTAAAACTAAATTCATAATGTTGTAGGTGTACTGATTTTGTCATAAAGGATGTTAATTGTTTGGGAAGGTCTCAGTGAAGTAGCACCATTTTTTATGGGATTGTGTCCTCTGAGTGTGAAAAATTGTAGTGACGTATATTGTAATATAGTGAGGGAGAGAGCATACTATCTAACGTGTGGACTGTTAGCCAGATGCCTAGAGGTACACGGATACATCTTCCTTTGACTCCTTTGCATTTATTACTTTCATAAGTATTTGCTGTTACTATGATTGAAAGACATTTCTTTTTCTACTTTTTTCATTTTATTTCTTCATGCATGCCACAGAACAGCATAGTATAACAACAGCCGCATTTCTTTCTTTCCGCTTGTCCAAGAGCATCTACTCTAAAAGGCAAAAGTAAAACCAAGATACTGCAGGAACTGATGTGTATTGCAAGAAAGGTAAGGGCAAAAAGTATTATGCAGTTGGTTTAAGCTGCATTCCTCCCCTAAAGCCCTTGTAGCTAGTCTGGGATAATGAAAGCATTATTAATGTGCCCAGCCTTAGCCTTACCCTGTGCCCTTATCCATAAGCAATTTGTTGGAAATACAGTCTAAGATAGCAGTTTTCAAAGTGACATATTTAAAATGACCGAGGTCTGTGTGTTTTAATGTGTTAGAGCAGAGAAACGGTACAACATGATTGACTTTAGATTTGGGCTGAGTAGTTTGGTCAGCGTTTACCGCACAGGCAAAATAAGCCTTGGAATTTAATAATGGATTTTTAGTGCTAAGAATTTATCTTCACCCATTCCATGACTTTTTGTAAGACTTATTGTAATGGAAATAAGGAAAAACTTTGTCCTGGGAGTACTACATGATAAACAGAAACAGTTGGTTGGACTTCAAATCCCAAGGAATTCATTATCTCACCACAGTGTGGAACCTTGTTGTCCCTTCTTGCTTAATCTCAGCGGATTTTTAAAATTCAAACTTTCCCTATATTGTTTTTAGCTCTTTTTATTCCTCACTTGTCATTTGTTAGTTCAATTTACAGAGCACAGCAATACTATTCTTGTCAAAGGACTCTTGTTCCTTTGGTTGCTGAAGTAAACTAGTTTGAGTTAAAGCTAGAGCATGACACCTAATCTCACTTAAAATCTTAGCTGAAATAAAGAGAAATTTTTCTTAAATCTTTAGATTAGAAGATATATGTAGTGCAAAGTCTATTTAATCTACAGCCATCACATGGGGATTTTGTGTGTAATGACACAATAGAGTTTTAATGTGCTGTGATGTGTAAGAGGTACTCATTGACTAGCAGCTTGTTGGTCATTTATGAATATTTATATAATCAATTGAATTAAAGTTATATGTTATTAGAGTTAGTGTGCAGGCACTTGCTGTGCTTCTGTCATTTTCCTGATGAGAACATAATTATGTGTTTTGAAGCAAATATCTATAGTATAAGAAAAGATATCTTATTAAAATTTCAGGTTAAACCTTGTCAGTGATCTGAGCACTTACATTATTAGAAGAGAAATAATATAGAGTGCTTGACTTTAATCAAGCTCTTCAGGCTCATTTGCTCTTCATTCCTCATTTGAATGTGGAATTGCAGTAACTTTTGTGGCGGTTTGATGCTGTTTAGGTGCCAAGCACCACAAAAAAATTATTCAGTTACTACCCTCTGCTATAGCTTAGCAGAGGAGGGGAACTAAAACTTCATTTTCATGAGGTGAAGTAAGGATTCTTGAGGAAAAAAGAAAACTTCAAGGAAAAACAGGTCCAAACTTAAACAGTATAAAGAAGATTTATTACTAACAGAATTAAAAGCAAGAAGAATAATGAGAAACCAAAGCAAACTTCCAGAACACCTTTCTCTTCAGTCCCTCCCCCTCTTTCTATCCACTGTGCAAGGGAACAAACATGGGCTTGGTCAGTATTTAATTTCTTAAGAGTCTTTCTTTATGTTTAAGGAAAAGAGTTTCTTCTGCTGTGCCGTGGGATCCTTTCCATAGGAGACGGTTCTCTGCGAACTTCTCTAGCGTGGTTTCAAACTTCACAAACAACAGCTCCACCCGAATCTGCTGCAGAGAAAAATCTCTGCCATGGGCCTCGCAGTCTTCCCACAACTGCCAGCGTGTCATAATGGTTCATGGGATTTAGTCTTTTAAGGATGAGCTGTTCCAACCTGGAAGCAAGGGCTCTCTTCTTCAGTCTCGAAAAACCTCTCAGCATCTATGCACTCTTTTTCACAGGCTGTGCGTGGGTCTCTGCACCCCCCCCCATGCACTTCAGTGAATTATAGAGAAATAGTTTGTTGTATTATAGTCCTCACCATGGCTTGCAGGAGAATCTCAGCTCCAGTGTTTGGAGTGCCTCTGCCCTCTCCCTTCCCCCACCGACCTTGGTGCCGCCATGTTGGCCTCCTCACGTGAGCTCATTTTTCCTTTCTCTCTGACTTGCAAGAAAGTTGGTGTCTGTTGAGTTTTGGCTGAGAAGTTGATCTCATCTGGGCTCTGCATCAGGGAAGTATTCACCATGTGTCTCATTGCCGGCCGTGTGGTGTTTTTTGCCCGGTTTGGCCCACGCCAGCTGTGTGGAAGGGCCCGCAAGGCCCGTGAGGGCTGCACCGGCCCCAGAGGCCTGCGCGGCCTGGTCNCCCTTCCCCCACCGACCTTGGTGCCGCCATGTTGGCCTCCTCACGTGAGCTCATTTTTCCTTTCTCTCTGACTTGCAAGAAAGTTGGTGTCTGTTGAGTTTTGGCTGAGAAGTTGATCTCATCTGGGCTCTGCATCAGGGAAGTATTCACCATGTGTCTCATTGCCGGCCGTGTGGTGTTTTTTGCCCGGTTTGGCCCACGCCAGCTGTGTGGAAGGGCCCGCAAGGCCCGTGAGGGCTGCACCGGCCCCAGAGGCCTGCGCGGCCTGGTCCCGGCTGCACGGCTGCTCGCGGCTGCTCACGGCTGCTTGAGGCTCCGGGGTGGCCTCTCCCGGCGGTCTGGCCTCAGCCGCCGTGCCACGAGACCCTGGCAGCCCACTCTGGGTAGGGCCCAGGGGCCCCCTTGTCAGGGAAGAAGGAAAAAGGGACTTCTTGTGCTTCCTCCTTCCTCAAATATGTAATCACAGAGGTGTTTCCAGCCTGTTCAATTGGCCTAGTAAGCTGTCCATCCATTATCGGCTCTGTGCTGGTCACAGAAGTTTCGAGAAGCTGGGTTTTTTTTTTCCCCTGCCCCTACAAACCAAGTCTAAACTGCTAAACCACCACAACTTTTATCAGCAGTATTCTCCAAGTATTAGATATCTGTCAACAAATTTCATGTCACTTTAACAGTTGTTTCTGCTTAACTAGAGCTTTCTTCTAGGGTAGGTACAGAAGAGTTTTCTGTACTTCAGATCTAAAGGTAATAGTGATTTCTAGGACAGTAGAATATTGCATAGTCACTGACTATGCAACTATCTAGTTGCTTTATTCCCCTAAATGTGGAGTTAAAGGGCTGCTGATGATTCATGTAAGCTGTGGGCTAATTAGAATTAATAAATGGTTTGGGTTGGAAGGGATCTTTAAAGACCATGGAGTCTAATCCCCTATGGACAGGCAGGGACACTTTCCACTAGACCAGAATGCTCAGAGCCCCATCCAATCTGGCCTTGAATGCTTCCAGGGATGGGGCATACACAGCTTCTCTGGGCAACCTGTGCCCATGCCTCACCACTCTTGTAATAAATGGTCTTCCTCATATCTAATCTAAACCTGCCCTCTTTCAGTTTGGAGCCTTTCCCCGTTGTCCTATCACTACAGGGCTTGGTAAATGTCTTTCTCTGTTCTTCTTTTATGCTCCCTGTTACGTTCTGAAAGGTCACATTAAGGTCTCCCTGGAGCCTTCTCTTCCCAGGCTTAATAACCCCAACTCTTCCTTCATGCAGGACCAGTTTGAGCTTTTTATTCCAACAATCAGATCCTAACTAACAGATGTCTTTCTTGTACTGAGAAATCCAGAGATTGATTCAGTACTCCACATGGGGTCTTGTGACCACATAGTAGAGGAGCAGATTCACCTCTCTCAACCTGCTGGCACATTTCCCTTTTTGTGAAGCCCAGGAAAAGGTTTTGCTTTGCAGGCTGCAAGAGCACATTGCAGACTCATATCTAACTTTTCATCTGCCAGTATCCCTGAGTCCATCTCTGGAGGACTGTTGTTAATCAGTTCATTCCCCAGTTTGCATTAAAACTGGTGGTTACTCTGACCTAGGTACTGGACATTGCACTTGGGCTTGATTAACTTCTCAAGAGTCACATGGTTTCTCTTTTCAGGCCTGCCCAGGTCCATCTAATGTGATCCCTCTGCTCAATGTTATCAATAGTGCCAGCTCAGCTTTGTGTCATCTCCATGCTTGCTGAGGCTGCAGCTCAGTCCCACTGTCCGTGTCTCTGATGAAGATTTTAAAAAGGATTGGTATCAGTATGGACCCTTGAGGAGCACTGCTCATTACCATTTTCCATCTGGACATTGAACCATTTACTGCAACTCGTCGGATGTGGCCATTCAGCCAGTTCCTTATGCATCTAATAATTCACCCATCAAATCCATAGCTCTCTAATTTAGCAGCTAGAATGTTGTGTGGGACCATGTCAGAGGCCTTTCAGAAGTCCAGGTAGATGATAGCTTCTCTTCCATTGTCCACTGATGCAGTCAATACATTGTAGAGTGGAGTCACTTAGTCAGACATCATTTGCCAGTGGTGAGGCCATGTAGACTTTCTCTAGTCACCTCCCTGTCTTCCAGATGTTTCAACTATCTTCCAGGAGGATCTTTTCCATTATTTTATTGGTCTCTGAGGGGAGGATGACTTGTCAGTAGCTCCCAGGGTTGTCTTTTTACCCTTTTAAAAATTGATGCAATATTCCATTTTCTCCAAACATTTGGAGCTTTGTCTGACTGCTGTGACTTTTCATAGGTGTCTTTGAAGACATCCATCAAGCAGAGGGGTAGCTTTGCATGCTGTTACTCTTAAAAATTGCTGGGCAAGTCTTTTTCTGACAGTTTCACAGACAGAGCTGTGTTTCAAAACACAGCAAGAGAAATATTCGAGGTGTTCATGCTCTATGTTTAAGGAAATCTCAGACATGCCTTGAGAACAGACTTTCCTTTCATTAGCAGATATGATATTGTTAAATCCTTTAGATTTTTTTTTCCTGGTTCTGCTTCTTCTTCTCCAAGAAGCAACAGACACCTAAATGTACATTCGTTCTGTGAAACTTACTTCTGCAATAGTGATCTTTGCCCCACTGTGTTCTGTAAGCAGGATGTGCTTTTATATTTCAATGCTGCTTTTAAATGGTCATGATATGTAACACATGGAGGGAATTTACTGCCTTTGAGGACATCATCTTTATTCTGCAGTGTCATACCTGCCAGAAGTGAATCATCCTCAAGCTGAGTGTTCAGCAACTAATTTTATTTAAGAAAATATTTCCATAAATTTTGTGGGATGGGTTGTTATTTTGTTAACAACACTGATACGCTTTAAAATGTTCTTATTTGCTATGCGCTACATTTTATTGTACATTGTTCTCTGACATGATCATTCAGTAGTGTTGTAATTAAATAAAAGGTTTAAGATGGAAAGACTGCTCCTGTTGTGGAGGCTTTTGGATGGTTTGGGGATTTGTGCAGTCTTACATACACATAATCATGAACTGAATTTGATTTCTTTTGCTTTTTCTAGAATTAGATAAAATTTTTGTTGGTATATTTGACCAGATTAAAATTTAGTATTCTGCTACTAAAAGTAAGTAAATATTAGTGAAGGACAAATTAAAAGCACAGATAAGTACTGGTCATTTTTTTGCAATCTAGTAATCTGAATTATCCACTAGTTCACTAGAGTAATTCCCTTAAATTAACTAATCAGGCATTAACATTATGTGATGACCCAACTTAATTTAAGAAATATTCTTCTAATTATTGTTAGAACAAAACTTTCAAATCCTAAAGAAATGATCTGTTTTCTTCTGCCTACTAGAGATGCATGACCTCATTTTATTCTCTGGTTTTCAAAGTAAAGTCTGAGTATGTTGTAGCAAAATTCAGTTGATTGGTAGAATGCCATTGCTTCCAAACAGTGTAGACCTCAGTTAAACTGTAGAAAGCATGAAGATGTTCCCCAGAGGCTTTGTAAATTTTGTGTTGTTTTTCTGTTTATTGCATAACTTCAGTATTGTGTATAATTGGTTGTTGCTTCTTCAATAATGATGAGAAAAATGTACAGTGCCTGTTTGTCCATTTTTGTTTTTTAACTTATTAATTTACTTATTACCTTTGCACATACTGACAGATCTAAAAGCCACTTCAGAAGACAAATAATTTGTTTTGCAACTGAAAAAGTTCAAAACCAAAACACACTTAATGATGTGACAAACCTGCGGCTTTTGGATCCAGGATTAAAAAGATGTTTTTCTCCATTCCAGGATTAAAAAGATGCTTTTCTCCATCCTCATGTTGTGTCATGAAGTAGCACCCTTAAATGAGACAAGTTCTGTTCAAAACCAAGGATAGAAAATGAAAAATTTTCAAGTGGTGAGGGAGAATATTCTGAGCACTGAGCATTTAGTCTGTTCACTTCACTGTTGTCTTAATTCTTTTCTGAAGCATTAAAATTATAAACAGAGTTGTATGTGAAGGCACTGAAAATTCCTGCCTCAACTACTGCCTGAATAAAGGGAAGGAAAAGACACCTTTCAGAATCAGACTTGGGTTTGGGGTTGTTTTTTGTTTGTTTGTGGTTGTTTTTTTTTTTTTTTTTGTTTTTTTTTTTTTTTGTTTTTTTTTTTTTTTTTTTTTTTTTTTTTTTTTATTTTTTGTTTTTTTTTTTTTTTTTGGTTTTTTTTTTTTTTTTTTTTTTTTTTTTTTTTTTTTTTTTTTTTTTTTTTGTTTTTTTTTTTTTTTTTGTTTATCTGGGTTTTTTCATTTGGTTTTGGGCTTTTGGAGGGGCTTTGGTTGATGGTTTGATTTTTTAAATGAAGATTTTGTAGTACTTTTCCTCTACTGGTACATGATCCCTTTACTGAGCTTATATTTTATTTTTGATTCTCTTATAGTAGCAGTTAAATACGATTTTTATCTGTTGTCCTCATAATTTTTTTTTTCTTTTGAGACAGTTCTCCTTTCAGGATAATCAGAGTAATGACAAGGAGTGTTGTGTGTATAGTGATTTCATACATCTAGCAATTAATTGTATGTTCTGTTTGGCATAAACATTCCATATATGGGAACAGTGGAACTATTTGTGACTTAAACGTCATTCTAAACAGCTCCTCCAATGCTTAATGCTTCACATTTTAGACAGGAGGGTGATTGTGGTAGCTGATGAGAATCTAACTGTCAGTGCTCATGTTTCATATATTCTGAAAGCACAAAATAATTTAGTTTGGAAATCATGTCCTCTAGACTCCCATTTGTATTAGGACCAACTTTGAAAGCTGAATTGAGTTACTCATGGCCATGGAGTTTTTGCTTATTTTTCAGGACATACACTTTTTTACTAGCAGCTAAGAATAATTCTGCAGGCAGAGTATTTTAAATTTCATTTTCTGTTTTAAAACAACAGGATAGCACCTTTCATACAGCACATTGACTTTCTATTGGAGTCATAGCAAGAAATTTCTAGTGGGATTCTTCTTTTACAGCTGGAATATTTCCAAGCAGATTTATGCTGCTAATTTGCCTTTATCGTGAATAGGGCTAGAGACATCTAGTGGTTAAAATGAAAAAAACCCCCAGCAAACAGGTAATTATACAGAGCTGAAATTTGCATTAGCTGTTATCAAAGTACCATTGCAAGGACCATGTGCAAAATGTCATAATATCAAAATTAACACTGATAAATAATTAGAAATTTCAGTTTTGTTTTGAATGAATGGATTTAGTCTATCTGCTTATTTATTTTGAGAATATTGAAAAGCTGCAAATTTTTTAAACTCACCTTTCAAAGTAACTGTAATTGCAAACAGGCATAACCTCAGATCTCAGATGCACATGTTAATTTTTTCACTTTTTAGTGATACAGTACACATTGCTTCACAGAATCAAAGAAGTCATATACTTGTAATTTACAAGATGTGTCAGCTGCACACACTTTGGTGTAGCAGGTCAGTGTAACCTGCTTTTGCTGTAGCAGTGCTCATGTTCATGGTCCCCTCATGGCCACTTCAAGGCAGACTTCAAGACCAAGGGTCCTTTTCCACATATCTCCATTTTCTCCTCATGTCTGAGAGAATATCTGTACAGATATGTTTCTTAATCTGTCTGCAAAAATAATGAAGTTTATGTCCTGAAGTACTTGAGAGTTTTACTTTATCCAGTCATTACCAGTCATAATGCTACAAGGAAAACCTGTCCTCCTGAGAGATCAGCTCCTCTTTGGATTTACCTTATATGTCAACTCTTGAGAGTAATAACTAATGTGATTCCTGTAGTATATATAATCTATAATATCTCAATTAGTTTGACTAGCCGAAAATGTGGGGGTTTATGCCTTCAAAGTCTTTGAGTATGTAAGATAGTGGCAAACAAATGCATATACTCTCACCCGGACTGTGCCTGCACAGGAGATAACAAGCACAAATTTTTTAAGGAGAAATTCTCTCTGGGTATTAGTGACAGATCTTTGCTGTGAAAGTGATTAAGCACTGCAATAGGTTGTTGTCACTTCAAACAGCTCTCTACATGATAGGAATGTAATGAAATCCATCTTCTTTCATAAGTCAGTTCTGATTATTAAAAATGCTCAGGTAATTTCTTCCCTTTTTTCTGTACCTTTGGCAATACCACTTAATTTCTAAAGTATCTTACCACATAAAGGGCTGTTTTGTGAGTTAATGATAGATCTTTATCCAAGTTTTGCAAGGAAATATGAATGACAGCCTTCAGGTGCCAGCATGTAAGTTTGTGATTCTGGTTAACTTTAACTGTCATCCAGTAATTGTTTCTGTTTTACACTGGGAAAAAAAACCCCAGGGAACAATGGACTTCCTGTGGAGAGCTGAAATAACTCTGCTGTTGATGCAGAGAAACAGAGTATAGTTCTTTGTTTTGCTAGGATGAAAATTGATCAATTACATACTACCCTTCTTATTGTTCTTTTCCCACTTTTTGGTCCAAAATAATACTACTTACCCTTAAACTCCTTACCAGTCTCTTTTAGAAAAAAAACCCAAACAAACAACCCCAGCAAAATTAGGGCCCCCTTTGTGAATTTAGAGGTACTGTCAGCTTGTTTACTTGTATGTACTGCTTGGACAAGCTAAATAAAGTATAAGAGAAACGATTTCTCTTTTGCAACTTGTGCTCATTATATCACAACCCTCCACTGTGAGATTTCCACTAACAGCAAATATTTTAGAGATGAACAGCAGTTTTGTGCTTACATTAATTTCTTGACCATAACTTTAATCAGCTCTGTTCTGTAATAATCCTTCATTAGCAATCTTATTGTATTACTTAAGAGTCTTGTAACTTCACTATCAACAGTGTTTTGTCCTTTTTTTAGGAACTGGTGGCTGATAGATCATTGCTTCCCAGCCCAAAAGCAGGTCTGATATGAAGACTGCTGACAGGACCAGGTGCTGAAGCTAGATCTAATAATACATTTGCTTTTGTAACAACACAGAGAAGCCACCAGGAATTAAAAATACTTCTTGGTAGCTGTTCATTGGCAGGCACATTTCTTTATGAGATTTCATTTAATTTTAGATGGGCAGCAATACATAAAACTTGTTGGTTTGGTTGGATATGGTTGGAGCTTTTTGATTTGGTTTGGGTTTTTTTTGAGAGACCAAAAAAGACGTGGGTTTAGCTGCAACTTGATGGTGGCTATGGCAACACAGTGGTCTGCACATTTTAAATGCTCTGTTGTTGTCTGCTGTGTTTTCTAGCTGAACAGTTTAGTTCTAATCCAATTATAAACTGGACGTGGGAGCTGCCAGGCACTTATAAACAGGATTTCTTCTGATGTTCACTTTGGTAACCAAAACTTTATCTGTTTCCTTGCACATCAGTTGCAGCAATGCCATACAAACCTAAAGATATTTACTTGCTTTTAATGATGAGTTTATCAATGTTGCCTCTTTAATGAATTCTCTTAGGTTGTTCTATTTCCTCTGTTCCTTGGAAAGCTTCCCTGTGCCTAGAAGAGTGCAATAATTTTTGTCTTGCAACTGTAATGAACAGTTGCTCATAACCAGTCAGAAATCAAAAGATTTAGTACTTCTCTCAATCTTCTAGAAGTCTTTGTTTATATTCCTTTTGGCACAGTGTACCAATACATTAGTTTGAGTGGACAACCCTTTGCTTCATTGGTGAACTGGGTGTATTTCCTTCACTTAGCTTGTCCATAACTGATGATACAGCCTTTCATAAAGCCATTGATTTTACAGGTCCTTCTTGTTTTCAGTGTTTTCTGAACACTGAAAAAATGCCTGATTTGTTTCATCACAACAAACATTTATTTTAGTTCCAGCTTTTGCTGTTTTAATTTTACTCACCTTCTGGTTGCTGTTTTCTGGAGTTTGAGGACTTTAGTTTCTTCCTGATACTTCAAGGATTTCTACAGGGAAGCTGAAGATGAAAATACAGAAAGAAAATTCAGGCTTTAGGGAAACTGCTGCAATCCGCTTGTTTATTTCTTGTTTTGTTTCTTCTTCTAGCTATTACATTGGCGTTCACCTTTAGTAGAATCTGTAGTCAAAAAGTTCTCATATCAGTGCTCCTATACTCTACTCCAACTGCTTCTTCACCTTGTCATTAAAATGTGCTTTTAACAATTGGGTTAAAGTTATATTTTTCTATGGTGAGCTGTAGTTATCACTAAGATTTAAGTGACTTACAATGCCTAAAAGAAAAAAAGAAATGTTCTGCTTCAGAAAGGTGGGTTTATAGCTTCAATTTTTGTGCAGATGGTACCACAGATGTCTCCTGCCAATAGCTTCTAAACTTGTAATTCTGCTTTGAAGTTTTCTACATATGTAGATAAATATGGAAGCACTTTTGGGGTTTTTTATTGGCACATCTTGAACTGGGGAAAGACACTGATCTATACAGGCAAGGTGAAAGTTGCTTTATGTTTATAAATTATTTTTGCTGCTACTTTACATCTTACTGACTAACTTAGCAGCAATAGAGACAGCTTGCCTAAAACATCAGTGGAAGGTTAAATACCATGGCAAAATATTCCAGGAACACTTTAAAAACCATCTGTCAAAGCTTTCTTCAGAGACTGGTAAAGCAGACTGTTTTCCATTCCCTGAACAGGTTTCCCACAATGTGATTTTTCCATCTGATGTGATGATGAGAGTTCAGACTGGAGTTCAAAATTCCAAATATGTTTTAATTTGTTCACTTTCATAAGTGACTAGTTCTGCTAAATATAGTTCAATTCTGCACATCTTGTAGGTTGGATAAACCTTATTTAGTAGACCTGGATGGTTCCCTGTAGGTGTTATGGTACCTGTGTTGGCAGGTAGGACTTCCCACATATATTCTCTGTGCTGGTGGAGGTGGCACCTGTCAGCAATCTAGTAGAGATCCATCTGCTGTTTGTACTCTGGCCCTCCTGGCCCAGTGTGACTCTGCCACTAAGGGGATAGCACATCTCCAAACCATATGCACAAATGCATTCACTTTAAACATGCTTCATTTAGTTAAAATCACAATTGTTCAGTTTGTCAAAACAGAGGTTGTGCTACTGAACTTGAAGATTGCTTAGACACTTAAAGATAAGTGTCTGTATTTATAAATATGTGTAACTTCAGAACTAACCCTTTTTTTTGTTAATCCATTTTCCTTTTTGTTATTTTGTTAGTGATCTTTATAGCCAGAGTGTGACTCTTCACTCCAGAGTTTACTCTCTAATGTAGAACTAACTCAACAAGTAGGTGTACAGAAAAATGTGCAGAAAGTCTCAGAATCCTGTGAGAGCATCACTGGCTGGGTACAGGGGTGCTTCTTTCATGCTTTAAGAGAAAACATTGATGGGAATCATGAGAGATGACAGTATAAAGAACACAGTAGTGAAGGAATTTGTGGTGAATGGCTGTGAAACTGGAGGCAAGCATGTAGCAAATAGGAACAGAGAGAATGGTGGTTAAAAAACCCCAAACAAACAAAAGAAAAAATGGTATTTCAAACATTAAGAAGCAAACAAGCCAATCACTATATAAATCTATTTTCTTCTTTTGCTGAAGCTTTGGTAAATTTTCTGATGTTACTTGTAAGGTATTAAACCAGAAGTGTAAGACCTATGGAAATTTTCATTATTACCAGATAACTTCTGATTTGACTACACAATAAACTAGCGCTGTGCAGAGAGATGACAACAATTTTATTTTATTTTGCATTCAAGTAAGGAACTCCAAATTATGAAATGGTTGTTGAAGGATTTTTCTCTTTCTTAGATGGTATTTGTAAAATTCGTATCACTCCTTATTATGTAAAGATAAAGAAAAATATTTTCAAAAACTAAAGATGAAAATATTTTTCTGATTTTCCCTCTTCTTCTTCTGTTTTTTCTTCTTTTTTTTCTTTAGTTTGGTTTTTATGTTTATTTTGTTTTGGTGTGTTTTGTTTTGTTGGGGGGATTTTTGGTTGTTGTTGGGTTTGGTTTTTTTTCTTTTCCCCATGTTTTCTCCAACATAATGCTTTGAAAGTGTTGCAGATGTATTAAGTTTTGAGAATTAAGTCAGCTCATTTAAAAAAAAATAAATTTCTTTGTAACTACGGAAATGAGTATGTGTTTTGGATGGCACAAGTTTGCAAATGAAACTGCATGCAACTATGACCAGAATAGCTAGAAAGTGCATTGGTCTCATGGTATTAAACATTTAAATGTTGCATGCAAGCATTCATGCACCTAGATTCACGCACCTAGCTTGCTAACTGGCAAACTAATTTGTGTTTCTCTTTGAAATTGAGATTTGAAGTTATGTGACAAAAGCTTTGATGTTATGCTAAAGAAAAAAAAATACAATTTAAGAGTCTCAACTTGTCAGAAAAGACCTTCTTTTTTCTTTGCATTTTCTCTTGCAAAGAATGAATTCTGCCCTGCATTGACATTACATTATGTGCTGAAAGAATACATTTCTTCACATTTTTCCATGAAAAATTATTGAAGTAAATTGACTATATTCATAGGCTATGGTGATGTGTGTACTACTTGTCTCTACAGAGAAAATTGGTTCTGAAAAAATGTGTATCTGTCTCTACATGGTAATAGAGACATTTTCATTCTTTATACAGGTAATAATGCCTAGACTGTTATACCTTCGTGATAGCATCATTAACTAAGAGCATTTTGTACTGGAGATGCTATTCAAATGCAAAGCTGCTCTATTAGATCTATCTGTCTGGATATAGATATATGTGAAAAACAGGGATCCTAGTTGGGTTTGGGACTCTGCCACCCAGGCACATAACTTGTTCTTAATATTTTAAAGTACATTTGTGATCTTCACCTTGCTGCCTGGTCACATTCTAAGTGCAGGTATTAGTAAAAAGATTTTTTCTTGAATACTTACCATCTGCCTGTTAAGTCTTTTGAAAACTGTGTATACTTGCAAATTAGTTTCAAGCCAAAACAGCTCACAGTGCATTATTTTATTTATTGGTGTTCTGCCACTCACCTACTATGTTCCTGTGGCTGAGTTTTCCTGGTAGAAACTCAGGCAGGATGATTGACTAAGAGACAAGACAAAGAGAGATTTGATTTTCAGGTCTCTGACAACCTTGCTAAATCTAGGTCATAAGAGAAAGGTTGAGACATTTTAAAAAGATGTATAAATAAGAAGGTGGGAAAGAAGGAAAGAAAATCAGGAGCACTTTCTGGAGGAGGTGTTTGGTACATACTCCTCTCTTCACTGCTGGATTAGGGAGTCCACAACTAGTCAATAAATTGAACTTTTAGTCTTACAGTGTGCATGACCCCAGTATTTGTATTTTTCCTCATAGAGTAAACTTGCAGGAAGTTATATTCAAAGTTAAATTCACGTGCTCTTGAGAGAGGATCTGTCAGTCAGCAGGAGACCTCCTTTGTGACACTGCGTAAATGATCCTTTCCCTCCTGTACTCAGCATGTGTGATATAGTAGCGAAGTCCAGGGGCAGCTCCTTGAAAAGCTCCAGAAGAAGTTATGTTTTTCTTCCCCTAAAATGACTTAAAATGTTTCTACATTTTAAGAGAAAACTTTTAATTTGTCTTACTGTTTCAGAATTTCTGTGATACTACAACAGCCTAGTTATCTGTCCTTGCAAGCCTGCAGTGCTAGAAACTGCAGTGGTTTGTCCTTATCAAACACAATGGCAGATAAACTTTTTCTGGAACTTCCTCAGGAAGCATCATGCAACCTATTTCCAGAAATTAGATGTCCATGTTGTTTATTTTAAGATTTAGGGAAGAGAATGGTATCCTTAGAAATTGCTTGTGCTGACAGACACAATTGTAGGAGAAATATGAGAGGCACAGAGATTTCAATGATAATCATGCAAGAAATGTACGTGATTGTACTATGAAATCATAGGATAATTAATATTGACATCGACCCCAGGAGGTCGATCTCTATGAGGCAAACTCATCTTAAGGTGTGTCCTAATAGGAGAACAAGCAAAGGCTTCAAACCTTTTCTTCCCCTCCTTTTTTTCTAGAAGACTCTCATTGGGTTTAGTAAACGTTTCAGAAGCACAGTCAGCACTTAGCTTTTAATAGGTATTCTGAATGATATTCACAATTCTTTCCTATGAATAGCAAGAAATATAATGAGGGCCTAAGAATGAAGTGTATGTTACTGAATGGCTGTACCAAAGATCTCATTTGCTGGCTGTTACAGTTTTAGGTGTTGAACATATTCTGAAATGATTGAAATTACTGGGTTGAAATTCAAAGAAAGAAAAGTTTCTTAACTGCTTGTGTACAGATTTCTTTCTTTATAGCCAGGGGAATACAAGGAGCAACAATACTTTTTCCTGAAGACAAAAAAGTGTGTCCATGTGACTCTCTTCCTTTTGTAATCTGCACCATTTATTGTTTTTAGTATTATCCATCCAAACAGTAATAACTAAATCACAAAACAATATGCTGTTAAAAGTGAAGAATTTTATTTATTAGAAGTAAATTAATTCCTTTCATTCCTATTAAATATAGTAACTATATTTCTAGGGACATTTCTACATGTCTGGGACTCACAGAAATTTTTGAAAATGCCTTTAACATTGATTTTTTTTTCATCTCTGAATTATTCCCACTAATTCAATAATTTTCAACATTTTTTTCCTCATTCCTGCCATTTCTCACTATCTTCCACAAAGATACTTTCATTTGTGCAATTTCCTTTTTAGATTTTGAGTATCTGCTGATAAGTAAGAAGCTAAGTTGTTGTGAAAGACGTGGTAAAACCAAGCAAGCAAAAAAACATTTGATGCCTGGTCATATTGAATTTCTGTTTGATTGGTAGTGGGCTTTTGGAGAAGTGAAAATTAGGGAGGGATTGTGTGAGTTTTTGCCTCCCGTTCTCCCTTTTCCTCCTGTTTCTCCACCCATTTCAAGCTATGGTCTGAAAACAGGTCCCTGATGATTTTTCATTTGATTTTGGCTGGGAAAAAGCCTGTATGCTACTAGCAAAGTACATCACTTGTCTGCTGTTCTATTTAATTTTCTTATCTTTTTGTATCTCATTCTGTGTAAGTGTAGAGATGACATATTTAATTTCTGTTGTCCTAAGTATTTACAGTGAGGTTGAACTTTTGCTTACCTGTAAGAATTAGTATTGGAAAATGAATACTGTTTTCCTGCAAAATTTGGCAAGGTCTGAGACTCTGACCTGTATGACTATCCTATAAACAATATTTCTCTGTGTACAAAACAGCTTTTTGTGCACCACCTACTTCTAAGGTAGTGTTTCTAAGTTTTAATCTGTTTTCTGCTCTTGTGACACATATGGTTCTGTTGTTCTTAGGCTGAGCTTGAAAGATACTTTGGACTGCTTAAGAACTGCTAGCTCATTTTTACAGTCAGCAGAGGTCATGATCAAGGAAATAGGTTTATTGAGATGAGAGAACTGCATATAGAATACTTCTAAAATTTTCTGAATAAATAGGACAGAGGAGTGATGAAAATACAGAAAATTAAAACACTGAGGAATACCCACGTCTTTGCAGCAATCATGACTCACTTGACACAGCATGGTCTTGGTTCAGTAACCAATATTGCATTAAAATGTACAGGTTTAGACTGCCTTTTTCTGACTGGCACTTTTTTTAAGTGCTACTTCTGTTAACTTCTATTAACTTTGCCACGGCTTTTATCTGAATATTTCAGAATACAGACATGAGCAATTGAATGTCTTATCAAAGGAAAAGAATGTGTAAAGATCCCTTCAGCAGCATTTAAAACAATGAGACCAGAGAAATAGCTGTTTAACAACAACACACAGTAGCTTGGGAAATGTAAAAGAAAATTTGACTAAGGCTGTTAAAAGTACTGATTCTTCCTTTAAAAGAGGACTTCACTGGTCACAGTTTCATGGATTACTGTGTTGAACGCAACACAGGCACATTACTGTATTCCATGAAAATCTACACTGTTTTGTTAAGCAACTGCTCATACTTTGGTTGTAAAATTGAACATTTAGATCTTCAAGCAATTTGCATCTCTGTTTGAGATCTTATATGATAAAAGTCATGCTTCAGTGGATTCTGAGAAACATATCTATGCCAAATGGGATCTTTCAAAATCCTTTCCTTCTGTATACTGCAAATGCTTTTGTTCTGATTTGTAAACTTTTGTAACACTTTCTCCTAATACACTGGTAAAATACCATTCATTGTCATGAATATGCAAATATTCAGTGCAAATCAATTTTTTTTTTTTTTTTTTTTGCCCACATATAAAAATTTAAGCAAAATTAGACAGTATCTAGTTCTGTTATTTTAAGAAGCTGAAGTTCTAATAAGAAGATAGGGCTCTTAAGGTGCTTTCCCAGGTTACTCACTCATATGAATTTTTTTGGGTCTTGTCCTGGAGTCTTTTTTAGTTCTGTTGTTACTTTTAGGACAACATTTCAGCAACATAATTGCCAACTCCTTTAGACACCCAAGGGTTTTTTTCCCAAAGAAATCTTAAGATAAATAATTAATGTGAGTAATATTTTGCAGAAAAAACCAGCAATACTGAATGAAAAAAATAGTGGAATTGGGGCATAACTGTTTCCTGCTTCCACATAAAGAAAATTCAAAGTCAGCTTTTTCTAAATTCATACTGAAGTAAAATATGAATTTGATTTCCATATGAGAGACTTGGGTAGGTGTTGCATGTTAGGCAGAAAGAACAACTTGTTCTGTTATCATGCAAATAGAATTTTGCTTTTTGACAAAATGCTTCACAGCCAGATTTTATCCTCTTATTCTAAGCTTCGGTCAGAAAAGAATACACCCACTCTCTGCTAAATTTTCCCAAGATTTTTGTGATATTTACCTCCTCATATTGTCTATGTGTTGCACTTTGTGGCAAAAATATCTGTGTGTGGTAATGAATTGTAGATCAATTGATAACAACACTGTGTAGTGAAAGATTTTAAGAAACACCTAATATTTATTTATGGAAAATTATACAGCTATGACAATTTAAAGTATGGAAATATATATAGAATTATCATAGTGCTAGATTATTCATACTATATCAATTTTCTCAGTATTTTAATTTCCAAATTCACAACTACAGGAGTGAAATTAAGCTTTTCTGTCTGGGCAAGACATTTAATGTACTTTGACTCACAAAATGGAGTTCAGGAATGGAGATAGTCTGAATAACTTTCGAAATATGTTGCTAGTTGCAATAAGTAGGGACATCTTCAACTAGACCAGGTTGCCCAAACCCCCATTCAAACTGGTCTTGAACACTCCAGGGATGGGGACACATCTGGTTTCTCTGGATATGCCAGTGCCCCATCACTCTCACAGTAAAGAATTTCTTCCTAGTATCTAATACAAATCTACCCTGCTTCAGCTTAAAGCCATTCTCCCCTTGTCCTATCTCCCCGTGCCCTTTAAAAAGTCCCTCTCCAGTTCTCTTGTACTCTTCTCTCCCTTTAGGTACTGAGAGGTGCTCTAAGGTCTCCCAGAGCCTTTTCTTCTCCGGGCTGGACAACCCCAGCCCTCTCAGCCCTTGTCTTGGTAGGAGAGGAGCTCCAGCCCTGTGAGCACCTTTGTTACCCTGCTCTGGACTCACTCGAGCAGGTCCGCATCCTTCCTGTGTTGGGGTCCCCCAAGCTGGACGCAGCACTCCAGTGGGGGTCTTACAAGGGCAGAGTAGGGGGGCAGAGTCATCTCCCTCACCCTGCTGGCCACACTGTTCACGCTGCAGCCCAGGATATGGTTGGTTTTTTGGCCTGTGAGTGTGCATTTTTGAGACATGTCAAGCTTTTTGGCCATCAAAACCACCAAAGTCCTTCTCCTTAGGACCGCTTTCAATCCATTCTTCTGTCTCACCTATACTTGTACTTGGAATTGCCTTGACCTAGGTGCAGGACTTTGCACTTGGTCTTGTTAAACTTCATGAGGTTCACACAGACCCACCACTCAAGCCTGTCCAGGTCCCTCTGAATGGCATCCCTTCCCTCCTTCCCTGTGGTGTGGATCACACTTCAGGCTTGGTGTTGTCAGCAAACTTGTTGAGTGTATGCTTAATACTGTCCATGCTGCTGACAAGGATATTAAACAGCAGCAGCCCCAGTGCCATCCCCTGAGGAACACTGTTCATCACTACTCTCCATCTGGATTACTGAGCCATTGTCTGCAACTCTCTAGCTGCAACCACCCAGGCCATTCCTTGTCCACTGGGTGGTCCGTCCATAAACCCATTCCTCTCCATTTTAGAGATAAGGGTGTCGTGCAGGACAGTGTCAAATGCCTTGCACAAGGCCGGCAGTTGCTCTTCTCTTATGTCTTCTCTTTATTTCTTTAAATGAATACTACTTAAGCTTGAACATTTCTTTAAGTAAGATTCATAGTTTAATATAAAGAACAAATACCTCTGCTGTCTTTACTTTCAAGAAAGTTGACACAGCTGATGTTCAGATAACTAGTTTATTTATATATAGTTTGACCTTCTATTAAGAAATGTTGCTCTGACAGATTGGAACATCTGCCACGATCAAAGACTGGCCCACAGAAATGCTTTTAGATGATGGAAGGGGTCGAGCATTAAGTTCCTTTGGCAACCTTTTACACTTTTAACCTCCTTAATACAGCTAAGGTTTATTTACCTGTGAAATCATGCTGTGGGGTGTGCTTCCAGTTAGATACACAGAGTCACAAGTCCTGTAAATAAGCATTTGTATTAAAGGTGAGCCCCTTACAAAAGTACTATGTTTTTATGGGATTGTTTTTGTACAGTGGTGATTCATTAATTTGAATAATACAGGTTCAAAGCTCTTAAAATATTAGCTCTATAGAACTGTGGGTGTGTAAGCTAGATAAAGCTTGGCTAAACAAACCCTTGTTTACTATAGTGGAACCTTTGTTTGATAGCAGATAGTTAGGACGGGCAAACTGTAGGATGTACTGTGTTTGTGCTAAAAATTATATTCCCCATTGTATTTTTCATCCTACTCACCTCTGGCGCTCCTTTGTTCTTATGTTGATCTTTTTTCCCCATTGTTTTTTCTTTTGGTGTGTTTTTGTTGGGTTGTTGGGCTTTGTTGGGTTGTTTTGGCTTATATGACACTTAGCTTTACAAGCAATTCTAATTGAAAGACCAAGGGGCATTAGGATTAATTTTTTAAAATTATTTTTGCTTTATTTTGCAAGCAGTAGATACTGGATGACATGCTATGCCATGTTTTTTTACTGAAAGTGAAATAAGATACAACAGAATTAGTGGAGTGTATCTGAAGTCATAAGGTGGAATAACCAGTACTTGAGTTAAATTTAAAGGTAAGTATTATTGAAACATCCTTTTTTTTTTCCGAAACTTGTTCAACTGGTTTGATATCTTACCACTAGATGTCGTTGCAGTTGAACCCTCCCGCTGGTTTTATACTAATTCTGTGCTGCCTTCAGCCACTGGATGGCATCTTACCATTGATTTCAGATGCCAGGATTTTAAAGAGCTGACGCACACAAAGCAGACTATTTTAATATTTCATTTAATGCCACGGTGTCTCTAAAAGCCTGTGTTCTGTTTGCAGACAACAACAAATAAAGGTGTTTGAATTTGAGATTTTTAAGGAGGTCAGGAAAGTGAAAGCTCAGAAGAGAACAGGGAAGATGTACATTTCAGTAGCTATAGAGTAGTCTTGCTTGAGGGGAGGCTTCTTCTGTTTCTTGTATTGCAGTTTCTGTGAGGGTTAGGGAAATTGTGTCTGAAGAATTCTCTGGGCCTATCAGAGAAATTTTATGTTTATTGAAAAGAGCATGCTGGGTACTGTGCTTACTGTAGTGTGAAAAACATCTGTGTACTTGCTTATTTGTCATCTACCTAGAACAGTAAGTGTAATAAAACCTCTTTTAGTATTAGGACAGATAAGAAGGCAAAGGCTTTTTTAGAAGTGTAACCTTTCAGCAACAGAAACATTTGAAAAAGCATTTAGGGTTTGGTTTTGTTGGAAGGGTCTAAGGTTTTTCAAGGGTGGGTCCCTTCACATTTATTTCCTTTGCTTTTTCTCACTGTCCTCACTTGCCTGATTTCCTGCGAGCTCACCTGGTACTAACAAGCAGACCAGGGAGTAAGACCCCAAAGCCTCCCTGCTGCAGCACTGTCTGGCCAAAGTGATGAGATGTCCTGCCCCCGGCTCTGGGTGTTCCACCCTTGCCCTAGCTGTGCGTGCAGGTGAGCTGATTGTGCCTGATGACAGTCACCTGCGAGTTGAAAGATGGTTGGCATCCTTCATATACACAAGTGAAACGTATTTGTGGTGATGATGGAGAGAGGCGTTATGCCAGCTCCTTCTTCCCTCGAGAGGCAGCAGGGAATTCTTTTCCCTTGCCTTGGCTTCCCTGTTAATGTGTGCTGCTCGCTTGTTATGTTTGACTGTAGATTAACCCTATGCCTAACTGGGTGAAGTTTTGCCGCATTGCACATGGGATCTTTCTTGGGCATATTGCTCTACAGCAGCAGCTTTTCAAGTGCCTCTGCTTCCCTAAAATTGGAGGCAGAGGGACACTGGGGCTCCTCGTGCGTACCTGTGAGTACAAGCTGTTTACACTGACAGGCTCTGACTCCTAGCAAAGGTGAACAAGAGGGGTCTGTACTGCTTTTATCTCACAGCTCAGCTCTGCTTATGGAGTTATTTTTGTAATACTCTCATGTTAAAGAATCATTTTATTCATTGTTTAATATTACATCAGAGTAACTTTAAAGCCCATTGAGACAGGGGAAGATGATGCTTAGGTCTTCGCACAGATTTTAACAAGCCCCATGGGCTACAGTGCTAAATTCAGCCTGGCTTTTTAAAATTCAAATTCACAGAATCTATTAGTTATACATCTGTATTTCCTTCATTTACCTTCAGGGAAATATAAAAACCCCTTCCTCCAAAGACAGAAATTCAACTTATCACTTGCCTTCACATATGCATTGCTTTAAGTGTACTTTTAAAATGTCTTTAAGATAGTAAGCAATTTCATTTTCAGTGTGAAACTAATCTTGTTAAAAAGTTCATGTTGATAACTACTCAAGGTAGATGTTCTAAGTAAATAAGGGTGTAAAAAATGTCGTATGCAGTTTGCTTTCAGGGACTTTTCTTGCATAAAAAAAAGTAATTCTTGAAGCAGCAATGAAACTTACAGGCTGCTGCAAATTGGTATAGGTCTCTAGTCTGTTGTCTTCTTTACACTCAAACAAGCTCAAAACACTTGATGTTTTTTAGCCCACACTGTTGTGTCAAGTGTTTTCAGGTCCACCTGTATGTAAAGTACATTTAGCCAGCCAGGGGTTTAGAATACAAAAATAATTGGAAAAAAACCTACTATGGTGGTCTGAAAGTGTAATGTACTCTGGAAGTCAAGTGTAAGACCTTGGTGACTGATCACCTGCCTTTAAAAAACAGAACAAAGGACCTCCTTTCAGCCACTAAATAAATTACATTTTAACCCACAAGCACACCCCAGTTTCTGGAAACCAGGTATTTTTCCCATAAAGTAATCACGGCTGTGACTTCCTTTCTCTAAGAGTTAAAATCTGGTCTATTCTGCAATGATTTGTATGCTACACCTAGAAGCAAAGGAATGCAGTTACCCTTAATTATTAACAAGAACACATCAGTGTACTTAATGGGAGAGGTATGAACCTGTCAAGTGCATCTCTTCACGTTTGAACAGCCAACATAATTGAGAATACCTGAGCAAATCAGAGGGATATTACGAAGCCTCAGTGGAATGCTTTCAAGCAAAAAGTTTCAATAAATTAAGTGCATTA
This sequence comes from Gymnorhina tibicen, assembly GCA_013399875.1. Classification (NCBI taxonomy): domain Eukaryota; kingdom Metazoa; phylum Chordata; class Aves; order Passeriformes; family Artamidae; genus Gymnorhina; species Gymnorhina tibicen. The sequence continues at coordinate 48,212 of VXAZ01001986.1, read as the reverse complement.
ATAAATGAAAAGTTAAACAAGCAGACTGAATCAGAAGTTCAGTCATTGATCATTTCAGTCATCATTATAAGATCGAAGTAACTTAATCCATTAATTTATGGATTGTAGTGTAGTATCTGCAGTATTTCCAGTCTTCAAACAATTGAGCAAGACTTTGCTAATCCAGTCTCTTATTAAAGTGATTTACTTTATTTTAAGCTGGTTGCTTTTTACATTGTGGAACATTTTGTGCCATAACCTGACAATTTCCTTTGTGGCAATAACAACTCCTTAACTTCTTTTTCTGTGTTCAGCTTCTCCATGCCCGCTACCTGCCACTCCAGCCTCAGCCATGGCTTCTCTCCCTCCACGCAGCCCTCTGTGCAGTACCAGTCAGAGATGGTGTTGCACCGGGCAGTCCAGGAATTACATTGCTGGATCTTTCAGTTCTTCTTCTCCTGCTCCAGCCTCCTGGCTGGGTTGCTGCAGCACTCAAGGATACCATTCCCATCGTGGCAGGTGCTGTATATAGCAAGCAGCCTTTGGACTGAAGGCCAAGGCCTTCCTGTCTCTTTCTTTGACATTACTGAGGTGTCTTGGGAGTGATGTGAGCTCTCTGTAACAAACTCTTTTTCTACTGCTGCTGACTCTTCAGCACAGGTAAATGCAATCTGCTATTTATTTTCTTCCTCCCTATATTTGTAAAACTTAGTACTCAATAAAATTGTATATATTTGCTGCCTGTTTTAGATGGTAGATTTCTTTTTTTGGAAAATGAATAAAGATTTCCAGAAGAAATGCTGGTTTTCCAAATAAATTCAGAAGAGAACAGAATTTTATCTGTTTTACTTTATTTTTACTAGCTAATAAACAGTTAAATACAATAGAAAAATAATATTTCTTTTGAGACAGAGATACCAGTCAGTGAATTGAACTTAATAACTGAATTCACTTAATAGTGAAAGTCTATTCCATGCTTTTTTGCAGGTTTTTTGTTTTCCTTGCAGTTGTTCTGCAACTGCTTCATGATTTTGCCATAAAGAGAAACACAGAAGTAATATTTGGAAGTAAAAGAGCTAAAAATATGGGATTTTATAAGGTGGTCTTAGCCTTTCTGAACACTCCCACTTTGTAAGATTTTTAAGGAAAGTTCACGGGTTTAAACCATACTCTAATGTCTTTGGGAAACCTTTATGTGTACTGAATTCACATCCACTGTGCAGGATGTAATTAAAGTGTATTAAAAAGTATAATAAATGTTTTTTATACAATCTCATAATGCAAAAGTATGAATCCAGAAATTTATAAATAAGAATGAACACTTCAGTTTTCATTAAGAGAAATCAGTTGAGAGCTCCCTGCGAAAAAGGGACATAGAAAAGAAATCTGGATCAACCCATTGTGTAAGGCGTGGTGTTTAAAGGTCAGAAAAATAGCTTTGTTCTAGCAAATGCTTTATGTTTAGTAGCTGTTTTCATTTATTATCATGCTGTTTGATGTGCGCCACACAGGACTGCAGTACTTCAGTGTCTGCATGAACCCAGTGTGTTGCCATACTGAATTATACTCTGGAAAGCAGCAGAGCTAAGGAGCTTTCAGGCAGTCTTTACTGTTCTGCCATGTTCTCATGCACTAATTCATAACAAGATGCCCTGAATGTACTCCATCAAATTTGATTTTATCGTGTTCAAACATGTTTGCTGTTACAACGTTGAAACATTTCTTCATGTTGGTTGTAAAGTCCCATGTGGGTATTGTAACTGACAGGTGCCACCAAATTAAAACAGAATAAAAAATGCTTTTGCTAAACAAATAGGACACACAAAACCAGTTCTATCATTTTTTTGACACAATTTGTGATTTAAAGAGATCCAACAATTGCTGTAATGTAATTTGTGTGAGAATTATTACTTACTGTTTTCTGGTGCCTTTCAGAGGAAAAAAATCCATGATTGCTATCTGCTAGCTAATAATTGAGAAACTAGGGAATTAAAAGTCTCTTTAAAATATGCAGAGAAGAAAATGTATCATTTGCATTAGTCTTTCATGTTTCATATGACTTAAATAGTAAGTGATAACATGATAGTAAAAGAACCAAACCATGCCACACTCAGAAACTGATTTCAGTTTATTTATTCAAGTAGGCTCTATTCCATATATCAGGTCTTTTTGCAGAGAAGGACATTGAAACAGTATCCTCAGATGAGTATCTTACTAGGTAATTAATTATCTGCTATGCTGGTAGGGTTTCTCTGTTCAGTGTCTTTCGCCATTTTAAATTCACTGAACACACCTTTTTACAAAATCTGCATAAGTAATGCTGTAGGGGACTTACACTTGCTGGCCACCAAGAGTGCCTATTTGCAAAAGGCTTTTTCCTTTCTGAAATTAAAAGATTTTCTTAGATGCATACATTGTCTGACTGTGTTTATACTTCTAGGAACAGAACTAAGACTCTTAATTAAGCAGCCTGAGACAGTGTTGTTACTTTATGATAACTGGCACTTATTGAAGGGCTTTGTGTGATGGTGCTTAGAGTCAGAAGAGCATAATCCCTGTCCCAAAGATCTTTTTTTTACATGTAAGGCTGGACTTAAATGCACCTTACATTCCTGCAGTGAATCTTAGTGGGTGCCTAGAGCTGCTTGGGTTTTTATGTGATTCTTTTGCAAGTATTTGTTCTTAGGAATTTCTTATATTCGATGCATTCCTGATATTATAGATTTTTTTTCCTGCATAAATGCATTTTGTTGCAATACTGAAAAGGCAGTGTTTGTATGATTCTTCAAGGATGTATGCTGAAGCTTAGCTTCAGTATTGGCAGCTGTCAGGATTTGTGGGTAAATGCTTTCAAAACCAATGACAAAATTTACTTCGTACAGACTGTTTTGAGTAGCTGCTCTCATGAGGTTTGGGAAGTGTCTCTTTCAATTGAGGCTTGGCTTTCTGGTTCCATAATTTAACTGCAGTGCAGGTTTTATGCACTTATAATGCAGTTAAAAATAGAGGAGCAAAATCTAATATAAGAGTGATGTACACAAACAAACACTGTACCAACTCAACTAAACTAAAATACCTTGTCAAAAATAGCTATTGTTTCCTGTAGAGGATTTTCTCCCCTCATGCTAGAATGCAGAGTGACACTAAAGACCATGAATACACTATGTCATGCAGTCATCTCACAAAGCTCAATCCAGCGGCTACTCAAAGAGGAAAGTTGGGAGGTGATTTGACAAGCGTCAAGAAAGAACCTGTTACCAAGTCTAACAGCCAAGTATGTCAGGAGTTGTGGCTGAGAGATGGCAAGTTTTCAGCTAATGAAAACACATCTTTGGAATAATCAGAGCACTTCCCATTGCAAAATATAAGAGTTTCCAGAAGCTACTCTGCTGTAAATTTTTAAATCTGAATTAGATGTTTTGTGTCATATACACATTTCCAGGAAGCAGTAATTCATTCCAGAAAGAACTGCTGTTTATCTACTTACAGGAAATGGAACTGAATATCTTTTTCTGACATTTCTAGATGCAGCATGAATCTATGTGAACAGAAAGGCAGTGGTGCAATTCTGGTTGGTTTCAATAACTGCACATAAAATTAGTATCATTGCCCACTTTTCCCTCTCTAGATGGGATTCAGCCCCATTAGCTGAGATATTTATACTTTTGGCAGGACTGCTTTACTTCTCATATTCTTATGGGCGTTGTTTCATGAGCAGGAGAGTTGTTTTGGGGGGAGCCACCATACACAGGATGCTGTTGGAACAGACCCTGCCATGCACAGAGAAAACCTAAGCACCACCTCTGCTGTAAGTATCACATCCACAATCAGCACTGAGACCATAAATTGTAGTCAGGTGTCCAAGCTGTATCAGTGCTTGCGTCAATCCACAGGGCAGAGGAGTGGTGAAGGAGTTTGTAGAGCAAAAGTCAAGCACAAGTAAACACACTTTTAGATAGAACAATTGCCTTTACAGATACTGTTACTCAAAACACATTATGCTTTCATGGATGGAGAATATGATTTTACAAGGCAATAAAAATACTCACTTTTTTTGAAAGCCAGCTTAAATGCATTTTTAAAACATGAGATGAAGGGAAATCTAAACTGAAGAAAAGGATGATCCTCAGGGATGACAGCACTGTTTAAAAGAAACAATATGGTTAGTGTAAAAATTTCAGTTTGAGTGGATGCTATTGTAATGCAAGATATTTTAAACTGCTTGGAAATTCTCTTTTGTGTTAGTATCAGGACTGTACAGGGCATTTATTTTAATAATGAATATTTTGTGCATGGTTGTCACATTGTTTATAAATATTTATGAACAAATTTTTGCTGTAGTGTAGATGCAAAGTTGTTCAAATTTGCAGGTGTCAAATTTTGGGAGATGGGCCAACATCTGAGGGGTTTTTAAGTGCATGTTCAGTTGATGTTCAATTAATTACACTTCTGGCTCTGATTTTCTTTTCAGGTTCTGAATTTATTTAAATTTCTGTTTTCTGAACCTTAGAACATATCAAGGCTGAATAAAGCTACAATAGGTAACATAAGGGAATTCTAAAACTATAGTGGGTGTATCCAGGTTATATGTAACTGTTCAATTTAGTTGTTAAATATGCTATGGCATTTGCTGAGATAATTGTATTTTCCTGGCCCTTTTCGGTGGCTGAAGTAATATACTGGCATTATTTATTTATGCACAAGGATGGCAGAATCATCCCATTAGCAATTACGAGCTACAGGAAAGGTTTTTTTTGAAAAACAAACTTATGCTTCTCCTCAAGTTTCATAAATACTTAAGGGATGTGGCTAGTTTAATGAACTCATTATCTGTTTTGGCTTATGGCTTTTACTTTTTAATTTTTTAAAGAATGTTTACTGCAACTTTTCACTCTGAAGATACGGGAAACTATTTATATTAAAAGAAACCAAAACCAAATAAACAAACCAAAACGTATTACACCTGTCCCCAACTATTCTGTATTTTGAAATTTGTCTCCTCATGGGTAATGTGCTGTCTCTCTGGTTACTTGAGCAAAGGCGGATTTGCCTAAGTTTTCTGAAAAGCTGAACTCTACCTCAAGCCCCTTGCAATAAGATGGATTTATTTAAGCATCTATTTTCTAGTCAGCCTGCTTATGTTTCCCTTAGATGCTGAAATGTGTTAATTATTTTTCAGTTGCCACTAAGATTTTATTTTCAGAATACAAATATGAATCAACCATAAGAAACTGACACAGTGTGAGATCTTAGAACTGAACTTACTGATGCAAAGAATTGGTGACTGAAATGCTGAGTGAACGCCGTTTCTGTGTACGATGTATGTTTAATACATACTTATTGTTCTCAATTTGAAAATTGTTGGTGACCTAGGGTTTGCAGTGTTTCTAGTAGCAAATTGTTGTCAAGGTTACTTCAAGTAAAATATGATACCAGGATTCATCTGTTGGTGGGAATCAGGAAAGCAGAAATGGTTTGGAAGATTTTGGGATTCATGCTGCTCTATGAAATACAGAATTTCATGTCTTTGCTATTGATAGATTTCTTATCAGCATGAACTGCAATAAAACACTTGGTTGAAGAAACAGACAGTTTGTATTAACATGTGGCTTACATGTGGAAAAAATGGGCATTTCTTATCAGCATGAACTGCAATAAAACACTTGGTTGAAGAAACAGACAGTTTGTATTAACATGTGGCTTACATGTGGAAAAAATGGGCATTTCTTATCAGCATGAACTGCAATAAAACACTTGGTTGAAGAAACAGACAGTTTGTATTAACATGTGGCTTACATGTGGAAAAAATGGGCATTTGTTATTATATATATTATATATAGGTGAACAAGGCAGTTTCTCAAAGTAGAGATTCTTCATAACTATTACCGTGCATGCTAATGTGTTGGTTTTTTACCTTCTCATCACAGTAACTTGTTTGATGCTTGCATTTATTGTGAGAATGAGAGGAATGAGATGGTGCTGAGCAGGATATTAGTTGTTTAAAAATTACTGTTAAAAAAGTCGTATTCATGCTTTTTCAGTACTCTGGATTGCTCTTATGGCATGTTGTTCTTTACTTTTATTGGACATTGAAATACTGATAGAGTAAGTGATAAAAATGCTGTGAAGTTAAAAATGAAAAAGAAAAACCCAAAGTATTCTCTTTACATCACAAAAATGAAATTAATTTTTTTGTATTGTTCTTCTGGTCATTATAAAATTACTTTTATTTTATGGCTGGAGCACTGGGGCACTATTAGATATCTAGAAGAAAATTGAGAAAATATAATAAGCAACATACAGGAGCTCCTATATAATAGAAATAATTTAATCTCAGTCTTTACGTGGAGCTCTGATTTCCCCAGCATGATTTCTGTATGGTGCTTGTTATGTTTCTTTCTCAACTCCCAAAACAGTATAGGTCTAGTGTGTTCAGTGTCCCTGTCCACTGATCAAATTTATGGATATTAAGGTCTTGATTTAATGGCATGTTACTGATTTAATGATATTTTATGAGATGTACATCTTTTTCAGTGGAAGGAGGAAAATGATACAATGCAGAGATGGATCCCATCTACAGTTGTCACAGAAACCTGTTAGACTCTGAACTTTGCTCTACGGAGTTTCTCTTGTGAGTGAGGAAACTCTTTCAGGATCTCAGTGGGTGGATACATCCTTCAGCATACGTTCAGCTGAATGACAGATGTACCCTATTTTGCAATCAACTTATGAAATAATTTGTTCCTCTTTTTAACAGAATTACTGGGAACAAATTTTGCGTTCATAGCCAAGCATGAACTTCCACTAAGTAGGTGTTAGATTTTGTGCCAGCAGAACGTCTGCTGCACTCTACAGGTAAATTTTGAGTGATGAACCACCAAGTTAAGAAACATGGTAGTTGCAAAACAAAGTGATGCAGTGTTTTAGGAAAAGCTGGGGCCTGACATGAATGTGGTGTATCTGTATCTATTACGTGTCACTACTATCAAGACAATAAGAACATCACTTTTGCATTCTGTTTGCAATATAAATAAAAGATGAAATAAATACTACAAGTTTAGTAGAAAAAGTCTGTGTTAATGCATAAGAGCTGCCTAGGCAAGAATTGGAAAACTGTTCTTGTCTCTCTGTTGTTTGGGTAGATACAATTAGACTGTCTTTTTCCTGATATGAAATAATACTTTGAGCTAGAAAATATGTTCAAGGTACTCTAAAGAACAGGCAGAGACCAAAAAAGTTATGATGCGGCCAGAATCCCTCTTCAGTTCATTAAAAAGGAGGAGGAGGAGTTATTTCATGGATAAATATCCTTAGTTTAAACTTAGGATGTATTTTTTAATCCTTTCCATCCATGTACTGCTGGGTAAATAAGAAAATAGAGATCTGGAAGCTGCAGTTGTGCCATTAGAACTGCTGTTATTCATGCTTTGGTCTGAAATTAAGCAATACTAAATCTCATTATTGATTTTTATGCTGAAAACAAAATACAGCTTGTTTTTCTATTAATTTTCTTCATAGGAGAATGAACAATATATGGGGATAGGCGCTTTGATGTTATGTCTTTTTGTGCTTCTTTCTTTTTAGCATACTCTGAATTTCTTCCCCTCTTTCTTTGACTTTTGTCCTATTTCTTTTTTTGCTGATTTGTATCAGCATGATCCTTCCCAATTTCCTGCTCTTACTTTGTTTCATTTTTATGAAGTTGCTGCTTAAAATCTCCATTCACAGATCTTGGTATTAGTCATTCAAATACAGGCCAACACATTTTTCCATCCCCACCACCAACCCAAACCCCACAAAAATGAAGTGAAATGCATTGAGGCTATAATAACGAGTGAAAAGATGAAGTGAATGAGTGAAATAATGAAGTGAAATTAATAGAATTTATTACTAAAAAAAAAAAAAAAAAAAAAAAAAACAGAAAAAAGGGAAAGCTAGAGTATTAATGGAACAAATGCAGTTAGGTTAGGCAGAGGAGAGCTGTAAGGACTTATTTAAAGAACCCAATAAAGGATCTTTAGAGCAGGAAGAAGTTGTTTTTGTTAGGGAAAAGTTACATCCATGTTTGCAAAGCAGCGAAGAATGGAAAAATGTCCGAAGAGTTATTCAGTGGAGAGAGAAGTCTAGCACCTCGAGGCAGATCAAGAGATCAAAGTGTGGTAAGTTTATGCAGTAGGCAATGAATGCCAGTGAGTGGACCAGCACACAAGAAGCAGAAGTGTTTAATATGATATAGATAATCTAGCTTCTCCCTAGGCATTCAAAGTACCAGTACCTCCTCTTTAATTTCTTACAAGACTCAGAAACCCAGCCATTTTGCTTGTTTTTCAAGACTGAGAGTTTGTCTGAAGAGTTTAATTGTAACAGTGAACCCCTTTTTTACTAAAGAAGTTTTGCTGTATATACTGACAAGAATGTGTATTATATAGACTATATCTTTACTGTCAAGTAAAATATCTTTCAACTACTGAGTGCAGAGTGCTCCATTCATATTCTAACTTTTTGGGTTAGGTGCAGCTAACAACTAAGTAAATAGTATTGATTTCTTTTGATTCCACTGAATATAGTATGAAATTTCAGTTTCCAAAGAGCTGAGAAGCGGTATTTTGAGTACAGAAATGAGGAAAAATTTACTGCTTTAAACAGTCCTTGTTAGTGGGTTTTTAAAGAAGGAAAAAAATATAGTAAGAAGTAAAATATTGGCAGACATATTTCTTTTTAAGAAAAGATCATTCTGGAGGAAACAAGAGCAGATTTAGACTTTTGAGCCTTAAGTCTTTGAGCATGGATGCAAGTGCTTGGCCCCCTAAATGTGAAAAAAGGTGGTTTGGTCATGAGCATAGCAGTGTTATACTTGTGCTTAGGGTACTGGATGGGGGGCTGCCAGGATCTGAAGGGTTTATTGGTGTGAAAAAGTCAGTTTGTGTCAAGCTGGAAGCAACTGGATCACATGAAATTGTGAAAGCTGACCTCCAAGCTCCCAGGTTCCAGGTGTGATGGACAGTGGGTGTGGTGATGTCTTTCCCTAAGAGCATAGTGGCATAAAACGTTTGAAGAGAACATGTTAAATCATCTCCAGCTCAGAAGAATGTTGAACTTTACAGCAGAGAGAGGATTGAAAGGTCCTTAAGGGAAGCCTGTAAATGCCAATTCTTCCTAGAGTCTTCATATCTCCCAGTGAGAAAGGATGTTGGGCTAAGTAGTGTGGGTCGGTGTGATTCTATTCGGGAGGGGTGTAGGTTTAGGAAGGTAGAAGTCTGAAACTCTCACCTGCTTTGCTGTGTAAGTTTGTGTTATCATATGCAAGAGACTTTCCAGTGCCAAATTCTTTATCCTTTTGTAAGGAGCATATGCACTGTTACACTTCCTGATTATTGCTGTCTGCTATTTAAAGCTCCCCCATGATGCTGTGAAGCATCCCAAGTTTCTTTTGCTCCATGCTAAGACTTTTGTTGTGTTCCGTGTTTCCTACTTTAAAATCTGCTGCCTGAATTCCTATTCTGAATTGACTGAATAGGACTTCAGTGGCTGAAGGTGCTTGAGTGTTTTGGCACAAAGGAGAGGGAGATAGTGATAGGGAGTTGAAGTGGTCAGTGGATACTGCACTGGAAACAGTAAGGAAGTCAGGAAAAAGTACTGACACATCTTGAAATTGTTTGCCTATTGCTGTTCTAATAGGACTCTATAAATTTGTAGGGAAATAACCTACAAATTGGTTAGACTTTCCAAATGAAAGTAGCAAAAAAATTAAAATCTGTTAAAAAAAGAAGAGAGTAAGAGGAAATAAAGGTGTTGAAAGTATGAATTTGACAGTTTACTTATTATTTTTGCTTGTAGAGGTGTTGAATTTTTTTTTAATTCAAGAAAATCCAGCAGGCAAGACCCTTCTGACAGTAATTATCAAGGGTGCCTGGACTTCACTAATATGAAATGTGAAATTCCTCAGATTGCTGTCTCTTTTTTTTAGGTTTCATTTTCTCATACATGTTCAGCTTCTCTTAGAAAGAGAAAGAGAAAATTGCCTTGATGAAGGATTATGTGATTACCAGTGATTCTGTTATAGGGGAGGACTTTGTAAAAGTCCTGTCTGATAGAGATTCAAATTAGACAGCTCTCCCTCTTAGTGTGTTATTGATAGTGCAGTAAGCAGTAGGTATTTTTACTGTCTTTACAAGTATTTTGTACACTGAAAGATTTTTTTGCAAATGAAAACTCTATATTTTAGTCTTCTCCTGTATTTCTGGCCATTATACCTCACTTCTTTCTGATTCCTGATTAGTAATAGTCACTGCATTACAACGAAGTTGTTCTGCATTTACAGTCTTTCTGGGACAGTCTGTGGAGTTTCCTATTTTTAATGCTTGAAAAAAGTATAGTAATATCTGAGCATTGTTGTTTTCATTATAACCCATGGCAGACATATCGGACAGCTGTGTTTACAAGTTCAAATTGCAGTTTGAAGTCTAAGACTTACGGTAATCCTTCTCATCTGATCAGATACTTATTTCAACAAGATTAAACCGTAGAACTCTTTACTCACCACCACTATTATTTCTGTAGATGTCTATGCAGCAATAAAGTAGGCTAAGAATTTTTAGGCAGATAGAAACTTTTCAGTTAATTTAAACTAAGTTTGACTTTTGGTTTCCCTACAGCAGGTTCAGGTAAATGTTGAGCCTTTCTTGATGTGGGCTTTGTGTTGCAGTCTTAGTGGAATTTCTTTTTTTAATCTGGCTCTTGGTAACCTGTAGTACAACTTTTACTTTTGCTAAACATTGAAATACAATATTTTTAGGTATGCTTAATGGGCTACAGATCTAAGATATTCCACAGTTTCCATGCTGAATGAATGAGACATTTATGGTTATGATTGTTACTCTTACTTTCAGGTTCCTAAAATAAATCTCAGTGTTGATGTACAAGTTCATTAAATAGATTGCAGTGGCTCTATTATAGAGCTATAATATTTTGAATAGTAAATCCCTTGTCTTGTGACTCTCAAGCTGATTTTGAAGTAGAATGATAATGAGTAATAAGTAGCTAAATGATAAATGCAGAATTTGAAATTAATATTATGACATGCTATACATACCTTCCTTAATATCTTTCCATTTCAAAGATATGAATTTTAAAAAAAGTGGAAATAATAGTCTTAACATGGAAAACCATTTTGCTTAACAGGTTGAACTTCAATAACCTGATTTTTTCAAATAATACAAAAATAAAATGCATTGATTTTTGTAAGTAGTTTCCACTATTGAGAAACTACTAGTCAGCAGATGTTTCAGAAGTGAGCAAATTTCGGTTTTACTTTTTAAAGTACCTCTCTCCCTTCTCCTTTTGTTACTTTTCTGCCATGAAATTTTAATTCAGGCTGCTCCTGCACTTATTACCCATGCACCCCACCACCTCTCACCCCTAGAGGAGGTAAATACTAGAAAATATTTTCTGCATATGAAAAGTTTAGCTGGTCATTTTTGGTCTTTCCAAAAAGTAATAAGACAATATAAAAAAAAAAAAATACAAGAGTAGTCGTTATTTTGCACCAAACAATTTTTTAAACTATGTAATACTTGTGGATAACATAATTCACAAAATATTACATAGTTAAAAATAGTCCAATGTATTTCAGCCTAAAATAAGACCCTCAAACAGGAAAAAAGCAGTTAAGCATGCACTGGTTAGGATTTTGAGAGACCTTTCCAAGAATTTAATGTCAAAATTGCTCTTAAGCTCAGTTATTAAACTCATCCAAGAAATACATATTTAATGAATTCCTAGAGATTTGTCTTTAAAATGCACTTGTTCACAGAAGTAAAAAGAGCAGTGGCAGAGGCCTGGATTTCAGAGTAAACAAACAGAGCACCAGGAATAAGGCTTGTAGCCTTATTTTCAGCTATGCTGAATATACAGCTGCAGCTCTCAATGCTTGTGAGCTGCATGTGAGGTTGCAGCTGAAAATCAGGCTGCAAATGAGCTCCAGAAAAAAAGGGGAAATGGTGTTCAGAAACTCTTGTTTTCTCTTTTAGTAGGCGTTGATATTGTGCCACTAAGTTTTTTAACATACTGCTTTAATTAACACTATTTCCTGAAGCCTCCTGTTCCTGTTATTTTTGCTACTTTTATATAGACAGAAGGTAATATTTTTCTCAAGCTGAAGTAGAAAAGACTACTGTGCAAAGGCAGCAAATGTCTTTCCCAAGTGTCAAAAACAAACCCCCAAGTGCTAGGAATGTGTGAAAGATATTTGATTTTAACAGCTCAGACTAGGCACGTCACTAGTTTATCTGTGAACCAGAGCACTATGGAAAAGGATGCACTTTTAGTAGATGTGAAGTCAGATAGAAGCTTTCAGCAACTGCAAACTGCATCATTTTGAGCTCAACATAGCAAAGCTTGGGTACGTATATGATGCAAACAGGTTAAGTGGACATGTTAAATGAGTATTATTACCTATATTCCAGATGACGCATCTGATCTGATGCTATACTGACATGAGTCAGATTCAAGTGTTTTCAAAGTGCTTGGATACAACAGTCATCAGGAGGAATTACGTTTCATTTTATAAGAACCCGGCTAAGATTTAAAGATATTTATACAAAAATAACGATTCATTTCCAAGTAGGACACACTACATTTTTAGTATGATGCTTGAAATCCTAATTGCATGGAGCACCCCAGGTGAAAACCTACTTGGAGTTGGTTTAGACTATATAGGATAAATAACTTCTCCTTCACCTAATAATAATCCATTATTGAGAGAACTGTTGCAAAAAAAGTTGGCTTTTAAGGTTAATATTTCTTTATGATGCTGCTAGGTTAGAAAGTCATTGAACAACTGAGAGCTCTAATGCATGTCCATGAGTATTTCTTGAGTGCGATGAAGCTGGCGTCAAGCTTTTGAAATAGTGCATGCAAATGTCACCAAAGTTGCAGGGAACACTGAGACTTGCTTAATTTACTGTAGTGATGGCAAAGATAAACTCATCCAGCAAGATGATGCAAGCCAGACAAATTCATTGACAGATAAGCCACAGCAGACTTAGCTTGCACTGGATGATCTTCTTGCAGGTGGAAAGCAATGCCAACAGCCAGAAGGAAATTCCTTGTTGGTTTATATGTAGCAAGAATTGTTTCAAATTTGCAGAGCATAAACCAAAGCAGAAGGAAACTCTTCAAATTATCCTTGCTAGTGTTAAATAAATGATTTAATTTTATGGTAAATTGCAATGAAATTTGAATAGCAGTCCAAGATGGTGTGTTTGTGATTCATCAAGGAATTACAGGTGCACGGTTAGTGCTCTGCAGGTAATTGAAAACCTCTGGTTTTCTGTGACATTGATAGGTCATGTGATTTGTGCTGCTTTCTTAAAGATTGACAAAATCACCATTTTTCAAAAGTTTCCCTTTCTGAGTTCTCACTGGAGTTGTATTTCAGTCTGTCAGATATTTTGAGCTTTCTGTTTGTAACTTGACTAATGATTCTGATAAAATAACTACTGTCAGTTTATCTGTTTTCAGACCTCTTTTTGGTTTTGTGGGGTTGAGGTGGTAGTGGAAGAAAGGTCTCAATCAATTTGTAAGGTGGATGAGGCTTAGAAAAGATTGTGATTGTGAGAGGCCAGATAAGAGAAAAAAGTTCCTGGATTTTTTTTTTAGGTTACTGCCTATGTTTTTTTTAAACATCATCTTTTTTTTGCAAACAATTTTTAATATGAGTATCCTTGAAGAAATCTATGTTTGAAACAACTGACATTAACTCTTCATGCTGTGACTGTCTTGGTTTAGGAATGGTACCTCCCAGTTTAGTGCTTCCCTCCCTCTCCCCCCACCCCCAGACTCCAAACCACACTGATGGTCACCTGTTTCCCCTTTCCATCTCTTTCCCCACCTCCTGTGGGTGGCTGGAGACACAAAAGGCAAAGATCATGGTGTTGAGATAGGAACAGTTTACTGGAAACAGCAATGAGATAAGAAAATGAACAATAACAGCATCAATATTAATAACAAAAGTGTTCATAAAAGAGAGGGTGATTGACATGGAAAATGTTCACTGAGCCCAGCCTGACTCAACTTTCAGCCAGCAGCATCCCACCCTGACTGCTCCATCCCCCACGCTTGCTCCAGGCTCTGCCCCATCATGGCTTCCAGGAGAAAATAAGCCCGTCCTTGGCCAAAAACAGGACACTGTGGCAGCAGTGGTGATGGGAGAACTGCACAGGGTGAGAAGTACCCTGAAATACAGAATGTGAGTTGTTCTATAAAGTGAAACATAAACATATGTAAAAGTATTTCTAGAGGGACCTGGGGAAAGCATAGTCTAAGCTTTGAGAACAGCATTGGTTGGTTTTAAATAACAGCATTGCTTGAGACCATTTAGAAATGTAAAAAATTGAAATTAATTTTAGAGATTTTACTTCCGTATTTTCATTGAGTGCCTTAATTTTTATGCCAGTCATAATTAACACCTTATAATCTCTGAAGTAATTAAGGATTTAGGAATGAATATAGATTGATGCGAAGTTGACGATTGAATTAGGAAAGTTGAACTTGCTAACTGGGAAGCACACACCAAAATTCACCTCCATCCACCATGAAACCCCTATAGGAAAAAGATGTGTTCATAGATGTATCATATGCAAAAACAACAAATTGAAAAACAAGTCAACATGAAAACATGAGGAAAGTATCTGGAGTTTTTTGAGAGCTACTCAAAATTCATTTTTTGCATCACCACTTCAGTGGTGGTGTTGTATGAAACACTTGAGAGAGAATATAAGAGATCCAGGATGTTTCATAAATCTCTCACAGGAAGAGTTCGGCCTACCATCTCAGACTTTAGAAGCAGGAGAAAAGGTACAGCACTAGGTCATCTAGGCCCATGTTTCTATAAACTTTCTAGTGAGACCACTCATACTTCAGTGTAATTCACTGTCCAATAGTGTCCACCTGATAATTACTGAGTTTTCACATTTTAAAACCTCATCACATTTCTCCTAATTAATTTGATTTTATTTCTAAAGGAAAAGTCTTGCTTATGTATTATGCCATTTTCAGAAAAAAACCCCAACAAAAACAACACCACAACCCATCAACAAAATAGTCTTTCCTAAGTATACATACTGAAATTTTAATGTTATCATTGAATAACGGGAAATTAAACAAACTTACCAGAAGAGATTGAAGGACTTTATATAGAACAGTGTATGGATTTGTGTTACCACACTGGAGCACGAACTCTTCAAGGTTGCTAAATGTTCTTATGTGAGATACAAGACCAAAATAAAACAGTGACAGTGTAGCTGTCCTGGTAATACACAAGACCTTGAAAAAAGTAATCATGCAGACACACAGGAACTTTGTCTCGTGGAAATACTGATGTTCCCTTAGGATCCATGAATGTTTGATCATATGACTAGGATTAATTTTCCTGTCTTACTCGAATGACATTGGCTTATGGCTGTCATCTAGCTGCTTTCCATGCTGCTGCAGCATCTCTCAGCTGCCAATCTCTTTCCAAACCAGGGAGAAAAGGTTTGGCAGGAAAAAAAGCTCTCCAAAGCTGGAAGCTCTTGGCACACTGAATGTAATCCAGGACAGATGGGTCAGGCTTTGAGTTAGAGCACAGACATGGGAAATCTATCCACAGGAAATTATTATTCTTCTATGCAGTAGTAGTAGTAGTAGTACCAAGGGAAGCTCATTAGGAATCTGGGTCAGTTGTCATAGAAACAGTATGCATAATTATTTTTAAAAGATAGAAAACATTGTAAGTCATATGAGAAGCAAAAGAACTTGCTGATGTGAGAGCTACTTATTATCTTAATTCCTGTTTTCCAGGTTCTAATTTGTGATTATTTTATTTTCAAAGTGAATTTAGGAAGCATCCTTTCCTCTGCTCTTCCAGAGAAAGTCAGTGTAACAAGTGCAGGGATAGAGTAGGGAAGTACAGAGCAGAGTTCTGTGTGAGAGCCACACAGTCCAGTAAAGATGCCTAGCACCCAGCTGGAATAGAGAAACAGTTTCCATGTTACTGTAGGCACTGAGGCTACTTCAGCACCTATTTAGCATAGTTCCATGTTTTCCCTTCTTACTGGTCCACCTGTTAGATTTAGAGATCCGTCTGTCTGGTTTTCAAAGGTCTGAATAACCCAAGCTGCCAAGACCAAAATGAAATGGAAAAATGTTGACAGGTGCAATTTTAAAACTTCATCTAATTTGAAAGTCTCCCCAGAATGCCATGACGCTGGGTGCTGGAATCCGTTGCTCTGCAGGAAAATAAACTAGTAGTGACAGTTCTGATGCTATTGACACACCTATGTGGGTGTTCAATTCAAACTAAGAAGAATAAATGAAACAGCATTATGAATACTCAAGGAATTTTTCCCTAAAAATCATATTGGTATAAAAATACAAGCAATCAGCTTTGGAATTTAAGTGAGGTTAAAAAATGGAGACAGAGTGGATCAAAGTATTTATGCCTAAGAGAGAAGTCAAAAATTTATCAAGACAAAGCTGAATGTCCCATGAAACACTAATTGTGGTTCAGACTGTGGGATAAAACATGCAGTGAGAGAGGCCTTTGTGGGGAAAAAATAAAAATCACAGCATTTCACCAAGCAGGTCCTTTGACATGCTTCAAAGCACAGGCTGTTTGACTCTGCACAGCATAGAAGGAGCACAGTGTGGTTAAAGGCATCATCATCATCCCTTCCATCTCTCTGGTTCAGAAAGAGAATGATGAAATGTGCAAGGAGACTTGTGCTGAAGTCAACCACCATCTCAGACTGCTTCTCTGAAAAAAAATGACTGTGGGAAGTGATCCTGATGGATGGGGTTTGAGAATTGGAAAAAAGCTCTTAGGCAAACTAAATCAAAAGGGATAAAAAAAACCAAACAAAGTTTGTTAAAATGCCATCTTGGATAATGAGGGTTTGAGGGATTTTTTAAAAATTATTATTTAAGCACAGGCTATTGTTTAGAAGAAAGTGACCATAAGACATTTATATACAGCAAACTGAAGATCTGAATGTTATTAGCAATTGCAGTTATATTTTGGGGGGTTTCTTGACAGGTACATCAGCCAGTTGCCTCAAGACTCCGGGCTACATCATTAGATAAAGACATATATATCTTCACATGGTTTCTGAAAGACTTGAGCCTCAGGTCTTTTTTGTTTCTAATGATATTTATACCCAGAAGAATTGACTTCTGGAAACATTTTATTACAATTTGATAGGTAGATACAGAGAGTTGCAGGTTTTAAAAAGTTGCACAAGCATTATCAATACTGTATAAAGCAAGAGTTTATGCACCTCCACTACTGTTATATAGTTGGAAAGCATCTAATGCACGTGTGGGGAAATCCTCCAAAGTCTTATTTTTTCTGTGCTAGAAAACACACTTCTCTTGCCTCTTGACTGCAAAGAGAGCCGAGGTGATCTGCTGGGATGTGGCACCCAGCTGGTGTTATTATTGATGTGCCAGTCTTACTTCCTTTCTTAAATTAATATGAATTGCTTCTTTGTTCCTTTGCTATCTATCCGTTAAAAGAAAACTTTGTATAGGGCAGCATTAGGGATAAATAAAGTATCAGTTCTGGGTTTTTTGTTCTATTGCTGCTCCCATTGCTGCTACTTGTGCTGTTAACAAAAATATTTGTGGAATATATGAACTTCTGTGGCCATTCACCAAAAATGTGGCTTTGCCTGCGGCATTTACTTTCTTTACCATTTTTAACATTTGGGTTTTTCCAGCTTTTGTTTGATTGGTTTGTTTGGGTTTTTTTAAGTGGGAATTCTGTAGACATCTAGTTTTTAAATAGCTTTCATAGGTGAATTTTCAAATACTTAAACGTGTTTGGCAGTCATTAATTATTTATGTGGTGCAACCTTGTTAATGGGAACACTTAAAATGAATAATTGTTAGTGATGTATTTCTGACATATCATTATAATTCCTTCACCCTATAATTGTAATTTAAATTGCTCTTAATGTAAGTACTTTGCTATAATCCCTTGGAGTTTTTAGCCAGTGCCACCATGCCTGTTATGTGCAAAATTGATTGTTAAAATACATTTTAACAAAACTTACTAGCAAAACAGTAACAAGGAGCTTTTAAACCCATACTGCCTTTATTTTCTGATACGTTTTCAAACCCTTTCAGATTATTTCTCTATCTGGGTTAGGGAAATGTGTATTTATTGAACAATAATATTGTGATGGTTGTTGTAAAGTTTCTCATTTGACTTTCCTTTAATGCCGCGTTTATTTAGAGTAATCTTTAATGCCATGTATCAGAGTAATCTAAGATGTTCTGGGATGTTATCTCTGTCACTGTATGTAACCAGTATTAAGGATATTTCTACATCTTAACTAAGATTGTTAAAAGATATAACTCCAGTTTTTTTTTGTTGTTATTGTTTTGCTTTGGTTTGGTTTTAGTTTTACAGTTCTACTTAGTGGGACATTATTAAATTCTATGTCTTCTGTATTATTAATTCACTTCTTGTTATTGGCTGATCTTTACAGCAAAAAAAAGAAAAACTAGCAGCAAAACATTTTTTAAATACAGGAAGTGTAATTAATCTAGGAAAAAAAAAAACCTCACAGACATCTGCAATATCTGAAACTATATATATACAGAAGAATTGAGATTTTTGAATAACCAGCTTTAACCAGCTGCAACTTGTAGCTGAAATGAATGTTTTCCTGAAAATCTTATCCTACAGATTTTCCAATGGCCAACTAGACTAGGCTGAGTCAAGCAGAGGAGAAAAACATGTAAGTTGTAGAGAGCCAGGGCTGATTCACTGGTTTTAATGATCCCAACTGAGCCTCCTACTCATTCCATATCACATTTCCTAACCGGACATAAACTTTCCACTCCTAAATGAGCCATATTGATTGTAATTTGTTTATGAGAAAGGGAACTTGGTAGCTTTCCCGAATATGTCCTTTGATTTGTGATAAGCATATTTGGTTTTAACCATGACAGCCATTAGTAAGTCTTCAGTGACCTGGAAAGATTGAGGTGTTAATGCTCTTTCCTGCTAATTTTTTAAAATAATTTCCTTGTCTCTTGCTACCTAGGTACACAGTCTGAATAATTTTGATGTGAGTCATAGAAACAGAGAAGGGTTTCAGTTGGAAGGGACCTTAAAGATCATCTCATTCGAATCTCCATGTCATGAGCAGTAATGCAACCCACGGGACCAGGTTGCTCAGAGCCCCATCCAACCTGGCCTTGAACACTGCCAGGGATGGAGCTTCTCTGGGCAGTCTGTGCCAGTGCCTTACCACCCACATAGTAAAGACTTTCTTTCCAACATCTGATATAAATCTCTCTTCTTTTAATTTAAAATACTCCCCTTATCCTATCACTATCTGTCTGCATAAGAAGGTTGCTCTCCTTCTTTTATAAGTTCTGTTTAAGTTGTGAATTGAGCTGCATTTCATCTTGGCTGTGGGATTGGCCTTTTGCTCTCCTCTAAAGTTTGTCAGCTTAGCTCTCACCAGCTATCTTTTGGAAAACATTCTAGAGTTTCCAGGAAACAGAACACAAACACCGAATGGCAGAGTTAAAGAACAGCCCTGCAGATGCATGTTGTGGTGAAATGTCAGTTCAGGACAAAATATCTCACCCCAGAAGCCGATCTGTCTGCAGTTTTCAGAAGAAAAGCTCTTGTGAGAGGTAACAACCTCTAATGAGATTGGCAACATCGATGTGAAAAATGACCAGTCCTTTAGGCACATTTTTGTATACTCATGAGCTTACCTGTATTCTTTTGACATGCAATTAATCTTAGAAATCTTCTAAAGGGTATTCATTTAGGGTAGGTGAATATACTCTGGTCAGAGGGCCACGTATGACAGTACAGTTAGTGCCCTGCCACTTCACTCATCCTGTTCTGGAGCACTACAGTCTGACAAACAGAAGCAGAGGGTTGTAGCAAAGCTTAGCGCAGACAGTTCTGCTAGGGTGGCAGTATTGCTAGTCTCTGTTCTGAAGGCTGCTGTATCAAATTATGTTACACACTGCCCCCAGCTGCTAACACCTCCTCTGGCGTGTGTTTCTCTAGCTGCTTCAGAAGGAACAGGGCCAAGGGTGTTTTCATGTTTGGCTGTTATTTTAGCTGCCTGTCAAAACTTTTTGAAGGAGTCCTTGAAATTGGATAAATGGACTTTTAAGATCAGGCAGTTGCAGTGTGACTTTGTGAAATAAAGCTATAATTGTAGTCTTGGTCGCTCTGGTACTGCGTTTAAAAGGCTTGGCTCAGATGATGGAGAATTTCAAAATATCATAAGAATTCTGCTGCCTGGAAAGTTAGAGGAAATATAAACAAAATCACTGTTTATTCTAGAGTTGTGTATGGAAAAAATGTGAGTGTATTATATAGAGCAAGAGGTTTTCTAATTAAAAATGCTCTTGGGGATGTGCTGCTGCTTAAAGTTGCATAATTTATTTTTGTTTCTAAACAAATAGACAATACTTCATACTTAAATTTTGCTACCTCAGTGGGGGGTTTTTTGAGTAATAATGAGCACAGTTTTGGCAGAATAGCTGGACATTTTGAGAGATAATTCTTGCAGGAGTATTTCAACAGCATGCTAACAAATCTCAAAAAATGGGAGAAAAACTCATTTGTATAAACAGCTTATGTCATGATACTGTGCAGATGTAGTGTTACTTGTTAATCTGTTTCATAGCTCTCTGAATTGTTTTATCTGGAAAGCCAGTCAGGGGCCCAGGCCATTTCTGTTCAAACCATACTGACCCAGGGTTCAGTGACTTGGAGTTGCTGATCCTCCCACTGAGCAATCCAGTGGGACTCCCGACATGCCTTGCACTGCTTGTGCACAACAGTTCGCAGAGTGGGGGCTTTTCTCTGCCCCTCAGCATACTTCAGCATTCAGAGCACTCTGATTTAAATTTAATGAATGCCTCCACTCCCCTTAAATGCTGAAGAGAAATGTGTGCAGATAAAATTAATTTCTATTGTCTACACATGAATGCTGTAGCCAAAGTCAGTGTCCCTTGAGGAGGAAATGTTGAGGATTGGTTCATTTCTTTTTTGTTTGTTTTAACAATAAGTGAACACAAAATGTTTTTTATTGTTTTAAGTATTATTATAATTTTATTTTTACAGTCTTCTCGTGCTGTCTTCACTGTTAATTTCCAAATCATTCACCCAGTTATTAAAAAAGTGATCTCTGAACTGTATAAAATTCAACAATGCTCCGAAGTTCAATATTCATGGGCATTTCTGCATATCCTTTCCCTATGACATGCAAAGCTAATGTAATCCTCCTACAATATCCAAGAAATTGCCAAATAAACAAGTCATGAAACAGATCAGTAAGTCCTCTTATTAGGCCTAAATCCTTCTCAGGGAGTGAGGTTCTGCTTGGGGTGACAGGATGGTTTGATTGTAGGAGAAACTGAATTCCTGAACCACAGGAAACACTGACATAGTAATTTTTTCTTCAAAATAAGAGAAAAATATGTTTTCTTTTATTTTCCTTGAAAAAGAAATAGTAAAACCTATATTCTTTCAGAAATCTGTATGTTTTAATTTCCAGTTTAATATTTTTTATATATTTTTCTTTTAATTGTTTTAATTTTTGGTTCTTTTATTTTAGTTTGACAGTACACCAGTGAAAGTAGCAATAGTTCCACTTTTTTTTTTTTTGCAGAAAATTGTGCATTAAATAATGCAATACAAGAAAAAAATAGGTTAAGGGGAGACAAAGGTTGATTTTTTAATTTAAATTCTCTGATTGGTTTATAATGCATACTACAAAAAAGAGAAGGATTTTCAAAGTATAAAGGGTCTGGGATTTGTATAAAAGTGTAATGCTTCACAAAATAGGTAGGTATTAAATTGATGTCTAGTCTTCCGTTTGTGCTATTTTGTGTCTGTTCGTGTTGCCAATGTATGGTATGCTTTAGTGTGCTTAGTAATATGTTTTTTGCTATGCGAAGTTGTATTTTAAGATTTCTTGGTTTATTTTTAAAGTGAAATTAAGCTGTAGAACAGCCCTCCCTGAAGCTACCATATGCATTCTTAAAACTTCTGCTTCACCATGAAATAATATTGGTGTTTGTGCAGCATGAGCTCTCATAGTATAAGTATTGATTAACTAAGGTTTTCATACACAAGGGAGTCACACTGGGAGACTCAATCCTGGGAAGGATCAAATAGGCACAGGGCTGATAAATGCTTTGAGTGCAATGCAGCTGATGCCAGAAGCAATATGCAGGACATTCTGCTTTTGAGTGCTACAAGTGTGCTCTGGAGTGCCTTGCAAGAATGAGTGACTATTAAAGCATAGTGGTTAGAAGTCAACAGGTGCACGTTTAATTTATCTTTATCTTCGTTTCATCAATGAAGAACAGAAAGAAATGCAGGATTTTGTGAGGAGCTAGCAGGGATGCTGTCTCTGTAAGGAGAAATTTCAGAACAGGAGTGTGATTAAGCTTGCAAAACAGTGACAGATATTGACAACAGCATTGGAAGTTGAGCTGTGACCTCCCTGAGTCTGTCCCTTGCCCCATTAAGCCTGTATCTCAATATCCCCATACAACTTGTTGCTTTTCTCTGCCCTCTTACGCCTCCTGTCTACTGCTCCAGCTTCTGCCACTTTCTACAGCTGCTAATGAAATCCGTGCACACCATTCTTGAAGAAATGAAAATTATAGATAAAGAATTTTAGCATTTGTTTTCTTCCTTTTCTTTCTCATCTTTCATGTAAACACATGACTCTGCAATTTTATCTGAAGGAACTGATGGTGGGGAAGAATGAAAGAGAGAGGAATGCTGGCACATAAATAAAGGTGTAGTGAAAACTGGGTCAATCTCTTTTGGTCATGGTTAGTCATAGGATGCTGTTCACCAGGAATTTGAGAACCAGGGCCGGAGAGAAGGGATGCCTTTCAAGCCCAAAGAATGACAGTAGCAGAAGAGGTCCCCTATGGAAGTTGTGCTGATACTTGGTGAAGATTTACCCTTAGAATACTAAAGAGATTCCATTAGAGAAGAAAAAAAAATTTGCAGAAGTTTCTTGTTGTTTGTTTGTATTGTGTCAGTAGTCCAGATTATATTAAGATAAATAGCAGCTAAAATAACCTAATGAAGTCATTGGATGACAAAAATACCTATATTTTCAAATGTCACTCTATTTTTTTTCTGTGCCCTTCTTCAACGTTTCAATCTGCTTTAGATATTAATTTTAGAATTTGTTCTCTAAATATCTTGGATGAGCTTTTCTATAATAGGACTCTGACATATTTTGTTTTTAGGTATTCTTGCCCTCTTCAAACATTTAACATCATTGAAACATACTTATAAAGAAAGAGCAACATGATATGTTTGCAAGCACTTGCTATTACAAATACTAAGGAAACTATTTCAGTTCAATCTTCTGTGTGCTAGAGATGCTCTAGTCTAAATGGCCTATAAAATTGAGCTCTGTACAGAAAAAAAAGCAGTGGACTTTTTAAGATTACAAGGGTGTTTTTTCTTTGGAGGAATAGAGTTCCCTAATGAAATGAAAGGATTTTAAGACTTTTTATTTCATTTGAAGACTTTTTATTTCATTTTTCTCAGTGTACACTTGAGTGAAGATAGCACCTTTCCTATATCCTTCCTTAGTATTTCATTCGTCTGTGTTCTTATCATTTGCCAATCTATTTTGATCTACAGCTAATACAACACAGTTCATTTAGAGATAATTATTGATAAAATTCAGAATTCATGCATTTAAGCATCAATAACTGATTTTTTAGCAAAAGACAAATTGACAGTATTCTGGGGGCAGGTTGGAGGGGGTAGTGCACATTTTCAATCTGCATTGATTGTCAGTCAGTGTAACAATACCTTATGTCTAATGTCTTCTCTAAAAATAAATATGAAAACCTAGCTACTTACATGTCTGATTTTAACAAACAAGCAAACAGAGAACTGGTCACAGGAACCACAGTCCAAAGCATTTATTTGATTTACAGTAATTCTGATTAAAAGTCTCTGTCTGAAGGTTCATTTCAAAGTGTTACTGAGGAGATGGCTGAGGAATATCACAAGCCTAATTTAGTGATGAAATACTGTTTAATAGGTGTAGCCATAACTTGTACAGAAACATTTGCAAAGCAGAAGGTAGTGACTTAGTATTTGAGACACATTTGATCCATCTGATGCTTGTCATTTAGTGAAGAATAGTGTCCCTGGTGAATATTCAGTTTCACTGCTCAGTGGCCATTTCTCAGCTAGGCAGTCAGCTTGTCTCACACACTGTTAGTCATGGGAATTCAGTGAGGGTATATAACACTCTTGCAGCGTTGACAGTAATCCTCCTTAATTTCAATGTTCAGAGAGAAAATGCCACTACCTCAGAGCTGTTCTAAAACTGAAAGCATCTGATGAACTATATTTAGCATCAGAACCATACTATAATCTCCAAAAAAAAGAGGTAGAAGATAATGTTTAAATCCCCAAATCCAATATCGTCTTCTGTTCATAAATAAAAGATGTCAGAATAATAATTTCAATAAATACTGCATTCTAACACAATTGGGAAATGATAGCAAATGGTTTATACTCTGAAAAATTGTATGCAAAGCTCCTTATTGACTGACTCAGAATTTGAAGTGTTTCCTTCTGCAGGAATTCCAGCTTGCTCTCTCCAGATCAGGAGGGGTTTCTTGCAGATATCTGTGGTACCACTGTGGAGGAGCAAAGGAAGAAAATTTCCCAGAGATTAGGGTATTCTTACAGGAATACAAACAATATCAAAATGTTTTATTAACTCTTCAAAATATAACTGATAATCTTCATTAGGAAATTACAACAGAAGCCTGTGTGTATCCTCAGTAAATCTTGCATAATCCCCAATGTATTGTGCACGTTGCAAACCATGGAAATACCACCGAATATTTCCTGACATCTAGTTGCAATATATCTCCACAGAAAGAAGAGTAGGATGACCTCAGGCCTGTAAGTTAGGAACTGATCAAAACAGAGAGGCAGAAGGAGGTTCAGAGGAGGCGAGAAAATCAGATGGTATGGATAAGGATTCATTACGGATGGATGAATGTGCTAAATAATTTCAGCTGTGGACAGATTTCAATGCCATCTGAGACCAAAGTTAATAGTTTTGCCTCTAAATAAAAAATTTGGAAGTGCATTTACTTCTAGCTCCAGCAGATGAAATCACTGCAGATAGGCTGATATTGCACTGCTTGCAGTGATTTTTCCTTTCTTTCTAACACAGTATGTTATTTAGCTTGAAAGACTATTTTCCCCTGCAGAAAAAACCTCCTGCATTATTAGTCTTCATGCTTTAAAAATGAATGCATCAGATTTTGTTTCTAGCACAGCATTAGGGAACTTTTTATGTTACTTGTATTAGAATTTCTTCAGTGTATGCTGTCACCATAAAAGTATGTAGACCTGTGTTTCAAGCAAATGTGGGACATGGTATCCCACCGAAACTCCATGACTTCATACAAAGACCAGAGGGGAAAGATTATTCCCCTTCTAAATGGAATGGAGAGAGACCTTATAAAAGCTGTAAAAAATGTACCATTTGCCTCCTGCATCTAATTCTGTTCAAAATGTAAATCACTTGTTTCAACATGAGGGGAATTTTTTTCCTAAGTGTTTATAGAATTAATTTTTTTGAGAAGAATAGTGTCATATATAAAATATGAAACAGTCAAATAATTTCTGCTCCACACACATAACTGAAATATTGCAAACAAATTTCATGAAGCTTAAACTCCACCCCCCCCCAAAAAAAAAAAAAAACCCCAAAAACACCCAAGGGAAAAAAAAGCCCAAGCAAATTTATGTAGGATTCCAGCTAGCATAATCAGTATTTAGACCTAAGAGATTAGACAGCCATCTAAAGAAGTAAATTGCATTCCTCACTGCCATTTGTTGCCAACCACCAGTACAAATAACACGGCTGGTTTGGGCTGGAAGGAAGCCCTGTATCTTGGATTGTTGTACACTTTGGACTTGTACTATAATTCTGTGGAGCCTACTTATGTCACTTCCTCACTCATTTTCTTACCTTTGTACAATGGACTGTCCCATACTTCTTGTTTTTTATCTGGTGGTGGTGATGAAATGCTTGGCTTTGAGTTCTGTTTTCAGTGCGGAAAGTAGTGAGTAGAGCCTTCTTTACAGCCAACTTCACATTTGATAACCCAGAATAATTTGGGCTTTAATCCTGTAACTTCATAAAAGGCATATAGAACAAAGTGTGCAGAGGGAATAGAAAGTATAACTGCAAAGAACTCTTGAGATGATCATCAGAGAGCTTGATGTGCCTTTTACTTACTACTTTGTCATACATACTAATAAGTAGTACCTAAATTTTTCACTGAAAGGAGTTTGGAAACCACATCATAAAGATTTTCAGGACAGACAGGAAAATGTTATTTCTAGCTGGAATGAAACAGAAGTGTTCACAGTTGCAGAAATAAACTTAATTTGAGTTACTGGCTCGATATGCATCTTTTATTTTTTCCTCTTGTGAATCCAGATTCAATTTATAAGAGAAGACAGAGAAGAAGACATCTTTAAAAATCTAATTATCAGTATGGCATCTATTGTAGAAATTACAGTCTCATCATATTATTAATAGGCAATCCATGTATAATGTTCAAGTGTAAGCAGCTCATTGTAAAAATTATGTTCACAACACATAATAGAAAAACACAAACAGCTAAATATACTTGTCCTTAAAAACAGAGGCATGGATTTCTCCAGGATGCCATCACTATTTTTCCAGGCTCTATTGTCTTCCAGACATTAGTTTGGTTTTCTGACTCACTGTGCCACACTGTTCCCTAACCTCCAGGGAATGTATGCAATGCTTGAGATGCATTGGAGCTGCCTTCCTGAGGCTGGCAGAGAGCTGTGGAGCTGGAAGCTGGCAAAATGCTGCAAGGTGCCCTGAGGAAAAGCACTTGTATACAGACTCCTGTCATATTTCTATCCCACCATTCTGATGCAAACAGTGTCCAATGCATCAGAATTGCAGTGGGGTATTTTTGTTGTGCTTATGTGGGACACGTGCACCTAAATAATATGGTGGCCCTAATGTCTGCCTACTGTACCATTAAAATCTGAAACAGTGACTTGTACTTAGTGATAAGCATAGTCCTGGCAAAATACCAAGTGTCTTGCCAGGATGGCTGATAAAATCTTTCAGTGACTGCCTTCTGTTCGCTGGTGTCAACTTGTAAATCTTTCATTGCATAAAGAGATCTCTTTTTCCTTTATGTAGACTTCATCCACAGAACGTGTGGGCAGTGCAATGTTCCCTAACTTCACAAGTTAATATTTGGGTTCTAGTTTGAGCCAGTATCAGTGAGATGTCACTAATTAAAGTGAAAAGTTAAACTTCTCTAAGACTGTAGAGAAAAATCATGATGTCTGGTTCAGACTTATTTCTCTTATATAACCTGCTCATGTCTAATGAAAGTTCTTACTCCTTCCAGGAATATGCCTTCCTACATGTTATCTGGGAACAAAGGCAGCAGTAAGCTACTTTGCACTGATTTTATTTTAAACAATGAAACTAATGAGGCCCTACCTTTCTGTGGGGGCAAAAGCCAGAAGTTGTTACAGTGGGACTTTTGCTTTTTTAGCAGCTTCTCCTCTTCATTAAGGAACTAATGAGTGATTAGTGTGTATTGTGAGGATTTTTTTCTTCAGAAAATAAAATAATCCTTTATGTAACAGATTTAGTGCCAAAAACTGCTTTCTATCCATCCTTTTAATCATCCATATATTTTAAAAAACTCATGAGCAGTTGTTGTAATCAGGGGGAAAATATTGTTTCATAGGACTTAGCAACTGAAATACCCTAGGTGAATACCTAGCTATACTCTGAGATCTGAATGCTCTTGTTTATGGATATTTGCAATGAGTTTTTACATATCTTTTGTTTTTCACAGTAGCTTGGGTGTTTCAAGAGCCAGAAGTGTAATACTGTTTAAGTCAGCCATGGAAATCTATCTGCAAAGGAAAGAAAGTTAAACATATTAATTATTAAATGCTTTCAGCTAGATTGTTCTTAAAAAATTTAAAGGAAATATAGGCCGTCTAGACCTGACAAAATAAGAAATGGCCTTCAAACAAAATGCTAGCTGAACTAGAAACAGACTAGAAATAGAAAGAAAAATTTCCTTATAGGGAGGAAGTTCAGAGGACAGTGTTGATTTCTTCACACCTCTCTGGAACAAGTTGTATTTCTGTATTGCTGCAGATAATCTGTATGGACAAAGTCTACATGGATGTCTGTCAAAGACATCTGCTAGACAAATGAAGCAAAGCATTCTTTTAGAATAAAATGGTATTTTAAAATACCTTCGGAAATTCTCTTGGACTCCTTTATCATAAAAATTGAGGTCATAAAAATCAAGTGGCTTTCCTTCTAATTCTATGTTTTCTTGACATTTCTTTGTCTGTGTTAGTATATGTACTGTTGGCTGTGTAAGCCCCAGTGATCAAGAGAGAGAGACAAGAGGAGAAGGCTGAAATTTCAGTTCCACATGAGTGTTCCTAAATTATTTTGTTCCCTTCTATTTAGGCACCTGTCGTGGTTCAACCCCAGCCACCCCCTCGCTCAGTCTTCCCCAGTGGGATGTGGAAGACAATCAGAAAGTGGGAAAACTTTGTGGCTTGAGATAAAAGACAGTTTAATAGGCAAAGACAAAGCTGTGCATGCAAGCAAAGCAAAATGAGGAATTCATTCACTTTCCATGGGCAGACAGGTGTTCAGCCATCCTCAGGAAAGCAGGGCTCCATCACGCATAGCAGTGGCTTGGGAGGAAAAATGCCAGCTCTGCAAACATCCCATCCTTCTTCCCCCAGCTGTATACACTGAGCATGATGCCCTGTGGTCTGGAATATCCCTGTGGTCAGTGTGGATCAGCTGTCCCAGCTATGTCCCCTCCAAACTTCTTGTGCACAGCCAGCCCACTCACTAGTGTGGAGGTGAAGTGCATAAAGGGCCTTGGCTCTGTGCAAGCACTGTTCTGCTGTAACTAAAACATCCTTCTATTATCAATACTGTTTCCAGCACAAATCCCAAACACAGATCCATATACTAGCTGCTCTGGAGAAAATTAACTGTATCCCAGCTAAAATCAGTGCAGGACCACAAAAAAACCCCAAAACCAACCAAACAAAAACCCCAAACAAATCAAAACAAAAACGAAAAACCACAATAGACTCCAAGCAGAATTCTGTTACATAATAATGAAATTTTTTTTTTTTTAATAAGCACAAATGAAAATAGAAAAAGGGATGAATCTACTAGCATTTCTTTATGCTTCATTTTTGTGTGATATGCCAGAAGTAGGCTAGGCTTTTAACAAAGAGTAAGAAGAAATTATTGTTACATCTTTCAGATGGCCAGCACAAAGGAAATGATGGAGTGGTGAGGCTTACATGCAACTTGCTGCTTTCCCTTTTTAAAAAATTTCACTTGATCCACTTACTTTGACAACTCTTGTTGAGAGCAAGACTGTAAATGCACAAAAGAGAGAGAAAGTGGCTTGCTAATTACACATTTAGAGCTGAAATATGATACACTATGGATTCAAGATAATGTAGATCCTAAGTGGTAGATTCCCAGTAATGTGATTTTCTCAAATACAATTTCTCTTGTACACATTTTCATTGTCTGACATATTTCAGATGTCAGTCTATTATAATCTGCCGAGTTTCGCTCTTACCTGTACTGTGTGTATGTTCATCACTTTACTGAGAATTGTTTGGTAAAACAAGAATATTTTTGTAGAAAAAAATGCATGTGAATAGAAGAATACAATGCAGCTTTTCTCATTCTTGCATATGAAAATACTAAATAATACTTTATAAGTCATATCCAGTCATAGGCTGGTATCTCCACTGGGTTGGGAAATCCTGCCACTCACTGTACCTCTGCTCTCCTGCTCCTATGTTTGGGAGCAGAGGATTCTAATGGGAGTAATCCAGTTTAGCAAGGTTACACATACAGTGTCCAACTCTGCCTTCAAGCATCAAGGGGAACAGTTTCTATGGACTTCTTACGGAGGTCTTAAGTGCCAGAGAATCTGTACACCACTTTTATCTTTTTTGAAAACCCAGCCTAGACAATTAAGACTATGCTCTCTTTTCAAAAGCATTAGCACACTTTCAAGCATCTTTCGTTAATTTTATTTGCACGCCTATTAGCAACATTTGCTAGGGAGAAAATTCAGTCTTTTATGTGAATGTACAGAATGTTGAAAACACTACTATTGGACAGTGAAACGTTTAAAACCGACAAGTTTTTCTGCAGTTCTTGTACTTGTCCATTACACTGATTATGACAACACTGATGAATCAGTGAAACGTGATTGGCATGCATGCATGTTTCAAAAAACCAAACATCCTAATGGCATTTGTTTTGTTTTAATGGATATCAAGCATATGTATATATACGTATCTATGTACCATATATCTCAAAATACATACAGAGGCAGTAAACTCTCTCTGAATCTTTCAAGTTTTTGCTCTTGTGAAACTTGTATACCATATGCACAATTAGTTCCTTTCATTATGGAGGCCTACAAGGCTGTATTTGTATGAATAAAACTAGTTTTGTGCTAGTGCAACTCCAGTGCTTCTGTAATAAATACCAATCTAATGGAAACAGTGAATTAGGAGTGTCTGGATGATGTTACTCATATGGTTTAGATTTAAGTAGTCCTACGAGTAATAGAGTTTGACTTAATGATTCTTATGAGTCCCTTCCAACTTGACATATTCTGTGGTTCTATAATTCTGTGAATACACCACTGTGAAGTACAGAATTCTGCAGGAGAACATTTTTTTGGTTCAGCCATGTTTATTATGTACCACAAGTAACTGCTGTGTCCCTCTTCACCATGTCCATGCTGAGCTAGGAGGAAGGAGCTGAAGAGAAGCTGTAGAATAGTCCAGCAGTTTGGGGTTGTCCTGTGGCATTCCTTTCACTCAGTGGTGTATAATATATCTACTGTCATGTAGCTAATGCAGTTTGTGTGCACACAGACACACACACAATACCATCAACATCGGACAGGACACCATGAAGTCTTCACAAAAAAAATTGTCGTGCTAAAGCAGTTTGCTTGTTACCTTACCACAGGTCAGGTAATGAATAACCTGGAGATTTAAAAAGTTTCAAGTCCTTTAATAAAGGCTTACAAGGCATCAAGTGCCTTACTCATCTGAGCGTTAATGCAACTTCAGAACATTTGGATGGCCAATGATAGAGATACTCAGGAAGGCAAAATACGTCATAAACTAAAGGAGCCTCTCATAACACAGGAAGAGACTCAGTGAGCCAAAAGTTCCAATCTGTTTTGAAGTAGGTTCCTGTTGTCAATACAGAGTGCTTTGTATGGTACACTCTGCCAGCAGCTCTCTTTATGAAGTGGGAAAGACAAAGGTTCCTACAAAGTGAATGTCTCATGGTAATATGTCATGGAGAAGGAAGTGGTCTCCTAAGTAGTGACGTATAAAGCTATTCTGTTTTATGCGTCACACTCTTAAAATCCACCCAGGCAGCACCAGGACACTTCTGCATCCTTCTCCTGTATGACAAATATTCCCATTTTATGCACTGTTTTAAATTTCTCAGTAAAGGCAATCTGAATTGCATTCTCTGGTCTGAAGAGGCTTTAAAAGCCACAATTTTACTATTAAGATTGGATGTGAATATTTTCATGTTAGCAGGCTTCTTTCAGACTCTTCCATACAAATTCTAATTTATAATCTGTTAATAATGACAGATTTTGCAGTATGTTTGTTTCTAATAAGTCAATGCTATGATAATTGTCTAGGTTTTTGACCACGAAGAGTGAGGCCTTACACTCAGAGATGATGTTATGTTGTTGGACACAGTGTCTGTAAATTGTAACTCCCAAAAGAAATGGGGTCTAGGGCACAAAAATTAGAAGCTTAATTATTTTCCTGTTCACTCATCAAAATAAGTTGCTGAAGAGGACCTGGGAAAACTGAAAATTTGCTTTCCTTCCAAACTGTGACTATAGAGGGATGTATAATTACAGATGTTCTGAGCTGTGTTGGTCCTCCTAAGTATTTTCTAATGCCTGTTGAAATTGAAGGGAGTACTCATCCAGCCTCAATAAGCTTTAGGTTTGATCTTTGGTTATCATCTTTTTGTTGTTGTTCTGAAACCATGTAATCAGCAGTGGGATGAAGGGTAAGCTGCTGTAAACTCTTCTTAATTGCATTTAAAAAAAGAAGTTTCTTCTGAAGAATTTCCTTTTCCCTAGAATCTCATAATTATTATTTCTGCAGTGCTTTATTTAGATTCCAAGTTTAGTTGAAAATAACCTTTTAAAATGTTTGTGATGCTGGAAGTTAATATACATATGCTGCACAATATTTGTGTATAAGTATCTGTGACGTATCTGTGTATAAGTAATTTCCTTTTCCTTGCAGATTCCTCCCATTTTTTACAAAGCTAAGGGTTTTCTAAGTTATTCATTGAAACTTATTAAAAGTCATAGCAGGGGTTTTTTTAGGTATCTCCACATAACTGACCCCTGACCCTTTGGGATTGTGTAAATATTTTCAGGACTCTGTTCTGGAGGGTGCTGCTAGTACAGAAAGGCTAAATGAGCTTGGTTGGAGACTGAATAATATTCACAGAACAGAAGCCACCTTCAGGGTTTCTAAGAATGTAGGCACCATCTCAAATCTAGGAAGCTGTAAATGTAAGGGTTCTAGGACACCATCAACCCTCACCATTGTGTGTATTTGCCCTATTATGCTCTTCCATAGGCACGGCCTTTAGCAGATGTAGGATACTTTAGTCTGACTGTCTTTCTGTTCTTGTGCTCTTCATATCTGTGTGCACATCAATGTGGTGCCCACACAGTCTGTAACACCCATCTGTGATTTCATAGAAAATTCCCCCTTTTCATCCTTTAAATTTGACATGTTCTCTATGACAATAATCTCAGAGTGTTGTAGAGTTTGCAGTGTGTGTGTTCACATTGGTGTTACCCAAAGATGCCTGCTCAAGATACAGAGTTGGAAAAGAGTGCATAGTCAAGCTGATTATTCAGCACAAACATATTATTTTGATATTTTAAATAGCTTCTGTCAATGAACATAGTGCAACATTAATTAATTGGATAATTTGTCTTAGATATGTGGCAGCCGATTGGAGTTATGGGAAAAAAAGTTATTTCAGAAAAACTAGGGGAAAAAAATCAAAAAACCACTTCTCCTCCTTAAAGTTTTAAATATGCTTATTTATTTATTTATTTACTTATTCTCTCTGCAAGTGCTTCTCAAATTCTCTTTTTGCTGCCTTTTTTTTTTTAACCTGCCAGAGTTTATAATCCTTCCTATTACCCTTCCTCAAACATGAGTTCACTTTCTAAAGATACCCTCTTATTTCTAACATCCTGTTTTATCCCTTAGTCCCATACAGACTTTTCTCAGCTTTAGCCTAATGAAGTTTTCGGCATTTTTTTCTCCTCATCAAGGAAGCTGAATCAAAGTATACTTTTGAAATCTTTTCACTACCAACATTTTGAATAATGTCTTGTGTGCTGCTGAGGATAGCTTTTTGTCTTTTAGGTTTCCTGTATCATTCTGCCTCAGCCTTAGACTTTGTTTTCATAAGGACTGAATCTAATTGGAGGTAGACCCACTCATCTTCTGTTATCACATTTCTTGACCTCCTAAACACGCTGATGTCTCTAAAAAAAGTCACAATCACTTGTCCTATCTTGGTACGATAAAAACAAAATTGTAGATGTAAAAAAAAAGTTACTTTCCTTATCTTAATTTCACAGAGAAAGAATTAATGTTACAAATATAATCTAACTCTCTCCTAATACTTTAAATTCTAAATGTTAAAAAAATTATATTTCAGGACACAATTCATTCTGTCTGTCTACCATACCATCAATCCACTAAGCTAAATAGGTAGTACTTGCGGAAATTTAAGTAGACTCAGAATTCTCCTTTTAGCACATTTCTAGGTTCCTTATTCATAAAACATTAAATACATGTTACTGCTGCTTCTGTGATTTTTTCCTGAAGAGCAGGCTCACACCGGAGTCTGACTTTGCTCTCCATGTGTTCCCATCCTTGTGCACAGCAGTGTAGCAGAGCTAGCTCATCCACAGACACTGATTTACCAACCTGTGTGCTGCTACTGGTGATCAGTTCTGGTTAGGGTCGGACTCATACTCTTCCTCACATCCGTGAATTTCTCAGCCATTAAGTCCTTACTTTTAGAATACAATCCAGAGCTAAAACAGAGGTTTGAATCAAGCCTGCAGGGTTATAGTGGGTGAAGGCATCTTGTAAGCAGGCACATAGTGCTCACCCAGGTCCTTGAGAATACATGCTCTGGCAGCTGTGCCAGACAGGCTGTACTAGCACAGGGAATGGTGTGGGAATGACATTTGTTGACTAGTGGTACAGTTTATATACCAGGACTAGTCTGTAACTCCCAAGAAGCTGCAGAGCCCAAAGATAATTCCAGAACTGGTTAGTTCTTAGGTAGCTCTTTCAATATAAATACCTTTTGCTCCTTTGAAAACATTAAATTCGTGTGTATGTACAACATATATAAGGCAAACCACCACTTTTTACAAGGCACCATCAGTGACAATTTGAAAACTACAAACCGAAGAAGCTCTACAATTATAAGTTAGCTAGGGCTCTGATGTGAATAAAACCATCAGTATTACTTTTCACTACATTTTTATTAAACTAGTGCTTAATTGTAATGGTAAACTTACAGGCCTCCACTTAGATTTATTTATCCTCATTCCGCTCCTCAAAAAATTCAAAGCACATATAATCCTCCTGGTCTTTATTACCTGATAGCTTTTCAATAAACCGCAGCAATCTCTGATATTGAAACCTATGAAAGCTCTTAGGGTGGCTGCAATGATCCTTTTTTAATCAAGGTCTTCCAGGAGAAGGTTTGCCAACCTCATGTCTAAGGCATAAGTAGAAGTTCTACTGTGTGGTTACTTGTATATTTCACAGCAATCTCTTGTGTCTCGACTGTCACCATTCCTGTCTTGAGTAAATCCTTGCGTGCTGTTTACCTTCCAGTTATAAGGATTATGGAAAAGGATTTATTTACTGGATTATTGTCCCTTCCTTATCTGTGGCATACAGTTGCTGTGCAAAGCAGTCGTTCATATCCCATGTACAAGTCTACGCTTCAAAGAAAGGGACATGAGATGATTAGGGCTTCTAAAATTTTAAATTTGAAATTGCTGAACTTTGTTAATTTTTAGGATGAAAGACTTCAATGGACATGAATTTACAGTCAGTAAAGTGCCACTGTCAAGAATTCTACCATTTTTGTTTTTCTAAAGACACTCTTTAAATACTAAGTTGCTGAAATCCAAACCAAATCAAGCCAAACCCAAAAATGTTCCTAAGCAAAGCACTTCAAGAGTTGAAATGGACATTGTGTAAAGTCTACCAGTTGCAAAATATGAGTTTAGTTTGCAAAATAAGAACAACCAGGCCTTTCTTTGTGTGAATGTACCTGACCCTATCTCATCTTAGAGTTTATGGTCCTGCAATGGCAAGAGGCAGGAGGCAAACTACTCCAGGACTCAGATACTATTTCTGTGAGCCAAGGAGTGCATTTGTCTTCAAGTATTCATCCACAGATTCTGAAGGTGTGAAAACATTTGGTTCCTCTCTGTAAAAACTGTCAGCTTCATCAATAGTAACAGATTTGTTCTTCAACACTGGGGCTTATCAGTTAGATTCTCCTTCAAACTTGAGTGGAAAATCATGTTCATGGGCACTGGTCCTCAGGAGAGCCACAAAACACATTGATATATGCTGGAGGGGCAGCACAGAAAGCATGAGTAGTCCAGGAGGTTTCTGGAGTGCTCTGATGACGATTTGATGACAGAATTAATCAAAGATAAACACGAATGAACAAGCTCAGTGTTTGTTCCTGACAAAGACACAAAAAAGTTCACAAGAGGTAAAAGTAAGGTCAGGTGGTGCAGGAGGAATTCAGAGACACACTCTGAGCATGCAGGGATAGAGTTAGGAAAGATGAAGTCCATTTGGAGTTGAATCTGGTGAAGAAATTGAAAGGTAACCAGAAAGACTTTTATGAGTATATCTGCAAAAAGGAAGAAGAGAAGAAGTATGGGCCCACTAGTGAATGGGGCAGAGAATGTGATGACAGAGGAGCTGGGAAAAATATATTTGCTGTTTTCTTTGCTTTAGTTTTTACTGGTAAGTCTTGCTATAAGGAATTCATGGCCACACAGACCAGTGGGAGAGTCCAGAAAAGTTCAGAAGATTTACCTTAGCAGATGTGGATCAAGTTAGGAAGCATTTAAACATACTGGATACACACAAGTTCGTAGACACTGATAGGATGCACATGCACGGGCAGAGAGAGTGGTCTGATAGCACTGTCAGAATTACCTATATGGAGCCCTGTATGGTAAACTGCTGGCCCTGCTCTGTGCCTGTACACTCAGTGCTCTCAATTACTACTTAGTTATAACAGTGAATGACCATTTTTGAGAATCAGTGTTCATCAAAAAATCGTGACAGAAATGATTCTATGAGGGACCTTAATGATCATTTAGTTCCCATGGGCAGGGATACTATTCACTAGACTAGGTTGCTCAGAGCCCCATCCAGCCTGGCCTTGAACACTTTCAGGGATGAGACATTCACAGTTTCTCTGTGCAACCTGCTTTAGAGCCTTACCACTCTCTTAGTAAAAATTGGCTCCTAATATCTTATCTGAATCTACCTTCATTCAGTTTAAAACCATTTGCCCTTGTCCTGTCACAACATGCCCTTGCAAAATGGCAAAAAAAAATTTGAAGTTTTTTTATTATTATTGACTGAGCAAATTATCAAAAAACTTGATCAGTTGATCAGACATATGGATTTTTCTTTAAGAAATTAAGCTATCCCATTTAAGTTTTTACATTTGTCAAGTCTAATTATATATATTAGTTTCATATTGTTCCCCATATATTGAAATGTATGCTTATTGATACTTCATAAGCAGTTGTATGATTTACAGATACTGTATTTTGTTTCTTGAAAGTCATCATAAATGCTAAAAAATAAAAGTTAATGTGTGCAGTGGTACTGTCACGTGGAAAGGGGAGTTTAGTCAAACCCTTAGTATGTGATTACCTGTCAGTGCCCCAGGAAAGCCATGACCCTTGTGCCTGACCCTTGTGTCTGTCAGCATCCTGTTATGGGGACCCTTCCCTGAGCAGTTCACTAGATCAGGGGCTGGTTCAGAGTCACATGCCAACAGAAAGACCCCCCCTGGATCTCCACATCTGTACCTATTGCTGGCAGTCATACATCTTACTCAGTGAGGGGTGGTTGTCCTTTAGAGCAGATACTGAGGACAGCACCTGAGATAACGTCGGCATGGGGACGTGTCAGTGATTTTCCCCACAGTTGCTCATTCAGGAGCAGGAGACCTTCCTTTATCTCTCCTGGTTTTAAGCTGCTGTGAGGGTTCTCAGCTGGAAAGGACACCGAATTCCCTCCTCTGCAAGGGTTTTGACAGAGCCATGGTGTCTCCACTCTGCTCCAGCCTCCACTGAGTCCTCCATAGATTGTGTGTGTCTGGGACGTCAGGTATGCTGACTGCATTCCACCCAGGAATAGCAACTGTGTTTTCCCCTAAAACTTCCATATAGCCTCAGTCATTTTCCCGTGGTGTTGCTTGAAAGAGGTCTTCTTCCTTCTTTAATTTGAGTTGATTAGTGGCAACTAAGCAACTATTTCAAGTAGTCAGCTGTAACTTCACTAAGTTGGTCTTTCTAACTGAGATGAACAGGGAAAAGTAGCACTAAAGCAGAAAACTGGACTCTGAATTTTGTACTAATAGCACTTAATTCTATTCTACATTTCATTGTGTCCAGCTCTTATCATGTGACATTGTTCAAGGCTGCTTTGTAAGAACTGTAAGACAGGACCAGTATTCCAAAGTGGTCTTTGTAAAGTTGTAACTTTCAAGGTAATTTTTTAGTATTATTGAAACAGTGCAAAGGAAAAACTCTTCATTTGCAGTGTAAAGGATAACTCTAGACAAGACTAATAGCTGTTACTTTTTAGTATCTTAATATTGGTACAAAACACTGATTTTCCAGTACTTAATGTATAGCTGCTTGACACTCCTTAATCAACACCAAAGGAAACACATCAAATAAGCTTGCTTGATAGTTTCAATTAAAGCATTTAAACTTCACAGAATTTTATGTAGCATCACACTTGCATGGCATGGCATCTGTTCTTGCTTTTAACACTTGTGTTTATACATGATGGCTCTTGAGCCATTGCTGTCTGCATAAATTGTGCTGGTTGACAGGCATAGGTTAGGTAGTATATTTAATGGGCCAAAAAACTAATTTCCACGACAAACTACTGGCTAGCAGAGGAATAGATTGTTTAATCAGTTGTGATAAACTTATCATTGAGAATATGAAGAATGGAAGTTGAATAACAATGTTCTAAAATTGCCAAACATACAGCAGTGTGTAACCTTTTTACCACTGTAAATTTGCTTACCACTTGACTATAGCTGACTAATAACAAATTCAAATACAGTTATGCTCAAATATGGCCTTTGTGATGCCTCTCTATATGTTTTTTTTACAGGCTTTTAGAAAGGATGAACTTTCTTTTAGAGGCATAGGTGTCTAGTCATGCTGGGGCAGCACAGGACATAGGAATTGAGATCATCTTGTACACACATAAAGTAGCTGCATTCCCAAGATTTCTAGTTAAAATGTAATGTCATTCTCTGGTAAATTAATCACTCAAGCACATTCTCTTACATATCATGCGAGCTATTACTTATTTGCACATCATTGTAACAAAATATCAGAAGATACTATTAATGCTGGTGGCTCTTGATTAAAGCATTTCATTTCTACTGCACATTTTCTGCTTTTCATGGAGAACTGAAAGAAACGGAAGGCAGACTCAAATTTTTACTGTGTTAGTTAGGTTGGAAGGTTTCAATTGGTATAAATGACATTTCATTACATAACACATAGTACTAGATTGTAGAGAATAATGTTCTGTAATATGACAGGAAAAGAATTTGAGTGAAAGGTTTACATGTTTATAATGATGTTTTGTTATTAAATCCTTCCTGTAAAAGTATTATCTTTGTCTACCTAAGGCTCTGGCAGTATTTCTAAATTGCATGAACTGTGCCCACAATTATTTATACAAGTGACTAAAATTAAATATGGCTTATGCAGAAAATTAGCTCTAAAGTTGCCCTAATACAGTTAAGAAAAAACAGCAAAGGTTCTGACCCTCAGGACTATTATGTTGCACATACAGGCCATTGTTGCAGGCAAGAAAAGGGAGTCATAGGGTAATTATTACACTTCTATCAGGAAATGAGGGAGGAGACAACAGGCCAGAGAAAACCACAACTGACCAGCTGGGGACACATGCAGAGTAAACATCCCTCTCATTTGCTGGCTTTCCTTCAGGAACATGTGCTGCAAAACTTGTGCCATCCCCATATCAGCTTAATTTCTGTTCTTTTACTGTCAGAGAATCACAGAATATTCTGAGTTGGAAGGGATCCAAAAGGTTCATCAAGTCTAACTCTTAAGTAAATGGCCTGTACAGGGATCGGTCCATGACCTTGATGTTTTTAGCATTATGCTTTTACCAACTGAACTAATGGCAGGGTGTATCATCATAAGAATTCACAAGGTGCAGATAATGGCTAGGTTGCAGTCCTTGAAGTCCATGTCTTGGGCTTTCAGAAGAAACTTGTGCTGCTGCATTTCATGGAGGTGTTGAATTTCACTTTAATCTTGTTATGTAGCCCTCAGCTAGATACTTCTCCACTGGAGAACCCCCATGACCAGAGCCCCCAGGGTGTTCGTGTGGGTCTAGAAATAAGGAATTCACACAGTACCAGGCTGCCTGGTGTTGTGTCACTCAACCATTGCATCTCTGAGGTCAAGAACTTTTTCCCTTAGCAGATAGCTCAGGGAAGGGCTTTGTTATGGACTTGTCTGCTTTTTTTGCTTTCCTGGCTTTCAATCTAAAACAGTAGGCTCTGCTCAGAAAAAAGGTCAGAGAGACATTAGCTGTTAACACCACTTGAATTCTTAGCAGTGTCCTCAACAGTTACTGAAGTGATTGTATCTCTCTTCCCTCAAAGTCTCTTTCCAAAGTAGGTAATGCATTTATTTGACAGCAAAATACTAGGGAAGTCACAGAAATTTTTTTTTGGATATTTTCGGAAAAACCTCATGAACTATGTTCCTATTGTTTCCATGTTGTATTTGGAAATTGCCTACTGTGTTAATCTATTATATAAAAAATATACTACGACTCTCAAGTCAAATGCAAAAAGAAAACGTGTAAGAGAAATGCAATTTTAGTAATGCTCAGTGTAGTGAAAGCAGGTCCTTTTCCCTAGGTAAGAGAGAGAGAAAAAAAATAGGTTGTGTCTGCCCAAAGTAGTCTGGATGGAACCCCAGTAGGAGACATAGTAGTGTAAATACAAGTTTTGTTTATTTCAGGCAATGTATGCTGCACATTTCTGTTATGTTTCTTTGCCTTCCTGATTATAATATACTAACATTCAATTACTAAGTCTTCAGAGATTTTTTTTTTCAGTTTTCAGTGTTCTTTGTCATAAAGTGCTTATACATTTTCCCTGTATTAAAAATAGGTTTACTTTATGGCAAAACTGGCTTCAAACCACTACATAATGTTTTTGCTTTCCTTTATGCTTCACTAGAGTCGAAATACTATATATTATACTAAATAAAATACCTCAGGTAGCAAACCATCTTATCTTGCTACATTCTTCAAAGTAATTTATGTAAGCTGTGCTGTAACAACTTTCTAGAGCTCAAAATATAAATCTGGGTTGTCATGGATACATGCATGAGAAGACTTTCTTTATAAATATGTTAGAAGTCTGACAATTTATTTTTAGTAGAATTTTCAAAAAGGAAAAAAAAGATGTAGTTTATAACTAGGGCCATTATTGGTTATTCTGATTGCACTTGAATACATTTCTATTTCTTCCTCTTCATTATCTCAAAATGTCTTCTAACAAGGAGGTTTATGTGGATGTCAAAATGGCTGATAAGGGCACTGGGCTTTTTCTCTCACCTGTTTTACCCCACTCTGTACCAAGTATGCTTGAATTGGAATTCATATATTGCTTACCACCAATAAGAAAGTTAGAGTTTTTTATCTAGCACAGGGCAAAGCAGTGCTTTCAGGACTGAAAAAAATTCAGCTGGCATCTTTCTCTCACATTAGTTAAAATAAATACACTAATTATGACATGTAGCTGAATAAGCTAATTAATTCATGGAACTGTCAAGGCAGGAGATACCTTGTATCACATGTTCCATTTTGCTTCCTCTTCTCTGCTGCATCAGTAGTGAAAGAGGCAATGCCCTCGTATGTGATTTTCTGTTACTGGTCACTGTAAAACAGAAAGTTATAAGCCTCTAAAAAAAAATTGTAAGAGAAAACAGTAATTAAAAAAGGAAAAATAGATTGCTGAGAGTATTTCATTATCATAAAAGTATACTAAACAAATCATTCTTTTAACACATTTTATCTGTAGATTTTGATAAAACATAAAATAGAGAAGATACTAGTTCGGAGGTCTGAGACTTCGTGTGTATTAATATAAAGTAAAACAAAACCTCCAAGCCACTAAGGAGGATGAATGGAGGATTTCCATAGAATAAATACAAAATATTATTAATGATCTAAAATGTCACAATTTTTCCAAGAGTACATAAATGTTCATATCTCCTGCTTGTTGCATGAACTTTGGTAGAAAAACAGATTGTATTCTTTTCACAGAAAATACTGTTAATTAAAAATTTCCTAAAAATTCCCCATATGAAAATATAATCCCAAGGGCTGACTTCTTGGAAGATTGTATCAGACATCAAATAATTTTGAAAAATGGGTATCAAAGATGTTGATGCAAATACCTGTTCATCATTATTTTCCAGGAAGTTTTTCTCCCAAGAACTTCTAACTTGCTTATGTCTGTCCAGCTTCAACAGACACTTTTTGGTTTCTTCTCTCCTAAATTAGCTTAACTGCTGTAGTAAAATGGTATGTAAATCATAGCCATAGATGAATCAGAAATTCTTTGTTATGAATCTGAAAAATAATTCATGACTTGTGTCCTCAATATAACAGATACATTATACATAACACAATAGAGGCATCGAGTTTAGTGCCAACAACACAGGAAGAATCTGTTTGTTTGCCTTCTGGGAATCAGCCATGAATCACAGAGCCAAAATTTCTGACCTAGCATATTAAGGAAGTGCTAAAAACATGAAAGAGAGGGTGAAATCACACAATCCTAGAGAGAATTTGTTATTTGTTAAGGCTGGCAGGATAATCATTGTTTGATAAAATAGAATATGGGATTATTACATTAGGAAATTGCTGTTTCTCAAATTTATTTTTCAGATTCTAGTACTGAGGAGTCTAAAATACAATATACATGTGCTGTCTTGGCATGTGATTTGAAAATCTTATTAATAAGGATTTGTGAATATCAGTAGAATTAGTAAAGTTGTACAAATCACGGGACTCAAGCATCTTTAAAGCACACTTTAAAAATAACAAACATGCTATGCTATGCCTGTTGGATGTTACAGAATAGTTTACAGTGGAGACATTGACCTGACAAAGATTTGCTGGGTAAGCCAAAAAAGCTCCTCCAGAAAAGCCTTCCAGCAGCTTGATATTGCCAGTGGAATCTGTCCATTAAGTATAGGTTTGAGTGGCTAGAATTTTATAGTAGTGATAGGGGAGCCATCAGCACAGTGCAGTGTTAGACAATGCTCAATTAAAGGCTATTGCAAAAACCAGTTGCATAACTGAGTGACACTTCTAAAAAAATAATCCTCTTTTATTTTCTTTTCTCTGTTTTCCTGTTCCTGTGAAGTCTGCTGTTCTGTCCCAATAGTTATGTGTATTTTCTTTAGAGAAATGAAGAAGTATGGGCAGCTTGTCTCCTTAAATAAACTAGTAGTTAATCTGTCATGAGTAGTACTATGATTGTGCTGTACCAAAAAGAAAAAACAACAAAAAAGATTCTTCTACATTGCAGTTTCATATTCCAGTTTCACTCTGCTGTCCGGTTTAAGAGTTTAGAACGGCATGAAATAAGGGATATTTTGTTGCCATTCACTTAGTATGGGGGTTCATAAACAATT
This sequence comes from Gymnorhina tibicen, assembly GCA_013399875.1. Lineage (NCBI taxonomy): Eukaryota > Metazoa > Chordata > Aves > Passeriformes > Artamidae > Gymnorhina > Gymnorhina tibicen. The sequence continues at coordinate 4,937 of VXAZ01001986.1, read as the reverse complement.
TTAAAATTGTCATCAAAATTAACACATTTTGCGCATATTTTTTGCAGTATAAGTGATGGCTTTTCAAATGGTTTATTTTGTCTATAAACTGTGAAACAAATGTGGCGCAATATCATGAAAATTATATTCAATGTAAAAATAACAATGAAGATCTAGTTTCTGGATTTTTAATTTCTGTGGTTTCTTTTGAGCAAGGAACTAAGCTACACATCTGAGCAGGAAAAGGGTCCAAAGGGTCCAAATCCTATAACAGCAAAAGGGATTGAAAAAAAAAACAAACAGCCCCAGAAAGTGGTTAGGCAAATGCAAGCTGAGACTACAGCTTATTTGATACAATTGATGTGGTTTTTACTGTTGCCCTCATCTGGCACTGTTCGTGTCACCCATCTGTTGTGTCTGACTAGGAAACTAGATTACTGTCTACAGAGGCATTGACTACTCTTCCCACAGCTTTGATCAGTGATCAGTCTAAAAGCCCCCAAGCTTTGGTTTTTTCCCAGTGTGACACTGTATGCAAATACATAATATTTGCAACAGAGTACATGGAAAACACCATCCAGAGTTTGTTGCTGTCCAGATGTGTTTATAATAGTTCCAGTGAAAATGTAGATATAAAATTGCAGGTGTTTGTGAGAACAGGATATAACAAGAATATGTGTAGATTTGGTATGTGACTTTGAAAATAAACCAAAACAAAACCCACTAAGTGCTGAAAATAGACCCAATTAAAGTTATCAGTTTTTGAAAGTGTATTTTAAAGTAGACCACTGGAGTCAATTGTATCTACTTGAGAAGATAAAGTGGGGCTGTGAGTAATGCTGCTTGTTGCAGTACCTTTGTCCAGAGGAATGGCCAAATGAGGCCATTCCTCATTTGTTTAATTTCATTAAGATCTCAGCCTTACACAATTTCTTGTGTTACTCTGTGAAAGAAAATCACAAATTCTAACTCTGTAAATTGTCCTCCTATTGCCTAGTAGAAGACTTTGCTGCTCAAAATGTGTGTGGAAAAATTACTTACAACTCTAGTCAAGCTGTATTTTTTCATTGAGGCTGAAATTTCTGTGAAGGATTTTCTAGTGAAAGTTCAAGTATACAGTTAGTTAATTCATAGTACCTGTGTAATAAGCATAATTTTAGCTCTTTACCAAGTTCTTTTGCCGTTATTTGCTAGCAGTATACCTGTTTGTGTTACACTGATTTGGCAGTCTTCCTTGCAGCTGCTTTGTGGTGCTGCCTGCTGTGTCTCTTCCGGGTCATCAGCCACTGGTGTGTTTCCTCACAAGTGTGAGGGTGCCCCTCTGTGGTCTTTTCAGTTTTGGTGACTGAACCATTTAACCATTTACTGACAGAGACCCTTCACTGTAAGGGCTTGGTGGCCAGATTAGTTCCTCAAACCAGTACGAACAGTGGTACACAGCTAACTGAGTAGCTGGGGAAAGTACAGAAGGCAATGCAGGATTGGCTGTCTGCACTGATGCATGTAGAAAATTACAGAAATGTAGTGAAAGGGAATACTCAGGAAAGCAGATGTGTCAGTGATAAAACACTGAATGTGCTCAACCCATCTGAACTGAGTGGTTGCAGGAGGCTTCATCATCAGAGATGGTGTCTGCTCTAGGGTAAAGCCTCTGCCTTTGGGAGGAGGGAAGAGGTTGTGGGGGTGAGGTATGCCGAAATGCAGTACCTGTGGAAAATACCATTTGGTTATCTTGGGGTTTTTTATAACCCCATAGCAAAAGGCATTAGAGATTTTTGTAATTCGTTGCTACTTTCAGAGGGTACTAAGCTGTTTTCCAGTTCTGAAGTATGATGAGCCAAAGTGAGGCACTTGCCCTTGTTGCATACTGCATCTGTCTGAATCAAGTGAAGAGAAGTACAGAAGTGCAAGGGTTGTTCTGTAGGGTCTTCATTGAAATGCATAACAGTCAGGGTGAATTGCTCTTGTTCATGAAATATTGTATTTTTCTGCATTTTCTTTAGCAAAATAATCAAGACTAGAAAACTCTATACCACAATGACTTCGTAAATTTGATATCGGAAAGGGAAATTTAAAAAAAAATTATGTCAAAATTGAGAAAGTATTTACAGAAAGTTAAATAGTCCAGATAAGAACATGATGGAAAGAAACTTTTAGTATAAACATAAATCTGAATGTATGAGCATCCTTATTTTTGTCATATGCTGCAGAGGTTAAAGAACTGACAGCTTGCCTACACTTGAAATTCTATTTAAACTAAGATAGATTGCAATTTAAAGTGCGGTATTTGTACCTAAGTAACAATCAACCATGGACATTTCTAGTCCCAAAATATAAGTGTTATATGCCTATGTGTCTTAATCTCTGTCAAACATAAACTGTAAAAAGCTTCAGCCTGCAATTAAAGCGGAATGTCTGGTGTAATATACCATTCAAAGATACAGCTTCAATATTTAAGGGTAGGTAGATTTACAAATACTTGGAGAGCAGCTGAAGGTAAAGTGATGCAAATTATCAGTGGCTGCAGAACTGAAACCACAAATAATGGTGAAGGCTCCTTGTGACCTATCTGGTCAGATTTACATTTTCTGTTGCATAGTGTGACTTTGAGAGTCCTCCACTTGTGTGTTTCAGAACTGGAAACAATCAAACAGGGTGTCTAGGAAAATACTTCTGAGAAGGGCGCGTTGGGTGTGCTGCACTGCCCAGTTCACCTGCTCTCTCACAAGTTTTCTTCCCCTGTTCTCTGCAGTACTGTGTGCTGTGATACCTCTCAGATCTCTTGTGGTAGCCCAGCTAGGTGCTTTTCCAGGCAAAAGCCAGATGCAGATCAGTTAAAGGTAATCTCAAGGTAGTAGGCAAACAAAATAATTGTATTTGATTATCCCTATAAAACTTGGGATAAAAGTGGCTTTATTTTGGCTTTTCAGTCAGTTGCCAAAAGGCATGATTTATAGCTACATACAATAATGTTTGTATATATGCTTGAAACCATCTATGGAGTCATCTTCATCTATAACAAATTACTTAATTAATATTTAGTAACTATATAGACATTAAATTACATTAGTATGTGTGTCTGTGTCTGGGGACAAGGAAATTATGAGCATGTGGCAAAAGACCTGTGAAATACCTTAGCAGAGAAAACAGCAGAAAAACTACCTCAGGCATGCAATGAATAGAAAAGATGTGGCAGCAGTGGATTAATTTTATAATTTAATTATCAGTTGAGTTAAGCATCAATAAAATTGGTGTCCCCCAAGAAGTTATGGCAGGCACAAAACTCAATACACTTTATGCAAACTTTATAACATAAATTTATCTTTCTATCCTCTGATTTTTGCATCAAATCACATGAAATGAACATAAATAAATTGAAATATGAGTGTGTTGAAAAAAAACCTCTTGCTATTATTAGTGTAGCCTTCTATTCATTGATATACTTTTCAACTTTGTTTAGCTTACAGACCTGCAAAGTGAGTGGACACTAAGGTGACTTGCCCTTCTTGACTATACCAATGGAAGGACTCGTTAGCAATGACTTTGAAACAAGAGCTTCTGAATTCTTTTCCTATTGCCATCCTGCCATTTCCTCCACAAACCTAGGAGATGGCCAAAGTGTGTTCCGAAGAACTAACACCTCCACATCAGCACATTTGTGTAATAGTCCCATGGTGGCCACTGCAAGCAAAGGTAGCTCTAATTTTAAATGCAAGGGTAGCCCTATTTTTCTGGTATTTGCTATCCCACTGGGCAGTGCAAGCTCTTTGGTCCAAGAGCAGGGAAGCCTTGACAAAGTGGCTCTCTAACTACACTGAAAAGATGTATCCCTCTTCTCACATAAATTGTATTGAGGCCTTTGGTCCCCACAACACCCTTCTCTCTAAATTTGAGAGATACGGATTTGATGGGTGAACTGTCCAATGGATGAGGAATTGGCTGGATGGTCACATCCAGCGGTCAATATTTTGACCAACACTGGTGACAAGAATTGTCCTACAGGGGTCTCTAGTGGCACCAGTACTGTTTAATGTCTTCACCAGTGACATGGACAGTGGGATCGAGTGCACCTGAGCAAGTTTGCAGATAACACCAAGATGAGTGGTGCAGTGACACACTGGAAGGACAGGATGCCATCCAGAGGGACCTGGACAAGCTTGAGAAGCAGGGCCATGGGAATCTCATGAGGTTTAACAAGGCTTAAGAGTAAGACCTACACCTGGGTTGGGGAAATCCCCAGTATCAAAACAGGCTGGGTGATGAGCAGATCGAGAGCAGCCCTGCCAAAAAGGACTTGGGGGTGCTGGTGGATGAGAGGCTGGACAAGAGCCAGCCATGGACACTCACAGCCCAGAAAAACAATTGTGTCTAGGGCTGCATCCAGAGCAGGGCAAGGGAGGGGATTCTGCCCATTTGCCCTGCTCTCTTGAGACCCCACCTGGAGTGCTGCATCCAGCTCTGGGGATCACCATGACAGAGGAGGGCCACAAATCAGTGGGCTGGAGCACCTCTCCTGTGAGGAAAGGCTGAGAGAGTTGTTGTTATTCATCCTGGAGAAGAGAAGGCTCCAGAGAGACCTTCAGGAGCCTTCCATACCTGAGGGGTGCCTATGGTAAAGATGGGGACTGAAGTTTTATGATGGCCTGTTGTGGTGGCAAAAGGGGCAGTGGTTTTTTAACTGAAGGAAGTCAATGTATATAAGATGTAAGGAAGAAGTTTTTAGAATGAGGGGGGTAAAATACTGGCACAGATTGCCAGAGAGGTGGTTGTTTCCTCGTCCCTGGAAACACTCAAGGTCAGGTTGGACAGGACTCTGAGCCCAGGTTTACTTCAAGATGGCCCTGTTTATTGCAGGGATGTTGCACTAGATGACTTTTAAAGGTCCCTTCCAAACCAAACTATTCTATGATTTTATGATTCTGCTCTATCATGTACGTGGGTGTCTTGGTTTTGAAAGA
>VXAZ01001985.1:0-13882 GCA_013399875.1 Gymnorhina tibicen | reverse complement strand
TTTTTTTTTTTTTTTTTAACTTCAGAAGTTTCTTTTTTGCAGGGGTCACGTGGTGAATGTGCTGTATAAATCCAAAATTCTCTGGTCAGAATAGACAAAGTACAGGCAGATCACCAGATTGCTCAAAACCCCTTTTATTCTTGCTAGACGATCACAAAGACCTCTATTACAGCCTTCCAAAAATAGGCCTGTAACAACCTATAAGAAAGTTTATGACAAACAAGCTTTTAGAATAATCAGATTGTACAGAAGGAAAAGAAAACTTCTATGAAACAAGACAGCTTTCCAGCCTCCCACTCTTCCTACAGAAAATGCTAGCCCTCTAAAGCTACTTGCAAAAATAAAAATTTCTGGAGGTGTGGTTGTCATTTTAAAATTTTATGGCTCCTATGAGAAATTTGAATGTTTCTCTGGTATTCTGTACCACATAGCCCAGTACTTTTGATTATGAGGTGCTCTTATTTTTTTCCCTTTTTATGCAGTGTGTATCGATGTGCATCTACTGGATACTGAGGAACGAAAGAAGCCTGTAAGAGAGAAGCTAACTTTCAGCCAGAGTTACCATGGATTTAGGCTGATGAGGTACCTTAAAGAAGGCCTAAATAATCTGCCACAATTCACAAACTCTTAGTTTTTTAAGATGACGGCTACCCAGCTCTTCTGTGATTAGCAGACGCGATTTGCAAGGGCTCTATTCATTCAAAACAATCTGCAACCTTTGATGTCAAAGAAGCTGTGGAGTGCCTGACTGCAAACTGCAGAGGGTCACAGATCTCTGCTCTGCACACAGCCTTATCTATTCATCAGAAATTCATCCAGGCCATGGAAACTTTTTCATTTTCACTGCACAGGCCTCAGAAAGCCAAATGGCATGGGAAATTTAATGTAAGTCAGTCTCACATTCCCTGACCATGAATGTGAAAAAATTAATCCTCTGCAGCTAAATACTTTTGTAGTCATTTGGTATAAAAGGCAATGGTCTGTCACTTATATCCTACGCTAAACCAGTAATGAAATCTTGAAAGAGTAGGCGGGGGGGTGGAGGAGGCAGGAGTTTCACTGCCACAGTGAAGCCAAAATTAGGCCATTGCTTTACTACTCCAAAGCAATTTGGGAGTTAGCATAATTGAATGCACGGCGTTATTCCCAGTAGCACAGGATGCAAGCAGACCTTGAGAAGTCAGGTGTGGTGGCAGATGTTTTCAGTGACATCTGGAAAGCTTTTGCCCTTGCTTCTTTTTTATGCATTTCCACCACTGACTGGAGTTCTGCAGCAATATTTAATATTTGGGTTCTTTTCATCTGGTCTCACTCCCCAAACTTTGTCATAATAACTTTAAAAGAAAGTGAAGCCTCAAGGGTCTCCATCAGACACACACAACCAACACTTGTTTAAGAAGTCTCTTCCTGCTTTACAAGCTCCTTGGGGCAGAGAGTTCAGGAGATAGGAGAATTATAAAACTTCAGAATGGTTTGGGTTGGAAGGGACCTTAAAGATCATCTTGTTCCAACCTGCCTGCCAAGAGCAGGGACATCTTTCACTAGACCAGGTTGCCCCATCCAACTTGGCCTTGAACACTTTCAGGGATGGGGCATCCACAGCTTCTCTGGGCAACCTGTGCCAGTGCCACCCTCACAGTGAAGAACTTCTTCCTAATATCTGACCTAAATTTGCTGTCAGTCAGTTTGAAACAATCACCCTTGTCCTATCACTGCACGCCCTTTTCAAAATTCCCATTCCATCTCTCTTGGAGCCCCTTTAGGTACTGGAAGGGGCTCTGAGATCCCCTTGAAGCCATCTTTTCTCCAGGCTTAACAACTCTCTCAGGCCGACTCCATAGTAAAGGTACTCCAGCCCTCTAAGCATCCTCATGGCCTCCTCTGAACTCCCTCCAGAGAAATGAGACAGGTGACAAATGCGAGTGTTACAGTGATCTTCCAGTCACAAATATAGACAGTAAATACAATAACAATATGAGAAAAAGTTTAATCTATCAGCAGTAGGAAATAGAGCACATGAACAGTGACAACACTCTGCGACTGCTGCTTCATAAAACACACATTATGACTGTCCTTAGCATTCATGACACAAATTATGTCTATAAATGATCATCAACATCAGAAGGAATGTGATCTTGTAAATACTATGCACTTCATAATCTAAGGAATAAATATGATGAGAATGTATTCTATGAAAAGTAATGTATTTTCATCCTTTTAATTTAAAAAAGAGCAAAGTTGGTTGCTGTTATGAAATATGGGAGGTTAAATTCTGATGAAAAATCCAAATATTTTTAAAAATTCACAAAGATCAGAAACATTAATCAGAAAACTTCATGTTTGATAAATATTTAAGTGTTCAAGGCAGAACCACTGAGAACAGTAAATACTTTATAGCTGGCACTTTGTCAAAACTATAAGTGGTTCTGCCTTTGAATTTTACATCATCACTAAATTTACAGTCATTTTATAAGTGGCACAAGACAAGAATTACTTCTTTCTAAATCTAAACCAAGTAATAAATCTAACATCAGGATTCGTCTTATTGTCCGTTATCATCTGATGACAATGCCTTTTACCTTCATTGTCTTGACAGAAATATGATACGTAAAATCATAATGTCACATCACTCACCATGATTTAACACTAGCCAGCCCATACCATTTTAATCAATCAACATTGTCGCTTTTTAGTGTAATGATTTTCTGGTGGATTCCTTGTGTTTAATATGATATATATGTCTTATCAGCAGTTGATTTACTATTTCATTTCGGAGTCTAACAGCTCAGAAGGCCATTCTTGCTTTCTCAGACACCACTGGAATTAGAAAACAAGCATTGTTTCAGGTATTGCTTAAGAACTAATTGTGGAAATCAACTGGAAGATATGAAATTACTTTTACCACAAGGTAGGTATGCTTGGGGAAAAGAAAGACAGGTAAATGCTGTGAAATAAAAGAACTAAACAGTACAGCATGAGCAGGAGCAGTTTTTTTGTCTTCAGTGTACCAAAATGAACACGAGCATCCCTAATTGGACAATGTGATTGCTGAGCTCCACGGTTTGCTCTTAAAACACTCTGAACTGTGCAGAAGGTTTCTCTGAGGAAGGGAGCTCTTTCCATTATGTTTTTCTGCATATTATAAAGTCTTTTTATTTATTATTCACAGAAGACTACTGCATTTATTTCTTAGACAATTTCAAGAAAAACATTTTTTTCTTGTAAAGCTCTCTCAAACACTACACAATATATGACTGGAATAACCCACTTACATATGAACACCTCTTTACATTAGGCTGTAGCAAAGCACAGATGTTTAGAGCTGTCAAAGAATAGTAAAGCAACAAGTTTAACTGGAAAATTTTGCTTTTACATTCTATTGCAGGATACTGGGAAGACTATACACTCATGCATGGAAAAATACCCATGTTCAAGTAACAAAAGAATGGGTGGCAATTGTTGTATTTCAGGGTAACAAGTTCCTTTTAAGAGTCCTCAGTCAGTTAATGTTTGACAATGTACAAGATGTAAAATTTCAAGTGGCAAAATCACTCTAAACTCAATAAATATAGCAATTTTCATTCTTCAGGACCAATTAGCTCTCTCTTAGTGACAGGTAAACAAAGGTAAGACAAATTGTGAGACAAATAGTGTTCACGGGGAAAAGTGACATTTAAGTTGCATCACAGATCATGCAGCTGAAAAGACATGAAGGCTCTTTCATCAGTTTATAAAGGGGTAAATTCTCAATATTCTACTGAAGATCAGAGAAATTGGAACATCATTTATTTTCCTAGGAAAGAGCAAAAATATTTAGGAATATTTTTTTACCATAAAGCTCATTTTTTTCACAATAAGAAAGCAAGTAAAATGCCCTTTTCAGTGTATATTTACTTGTTTCATAAATTCTTCTTTCTTCTGAACATATAATGTAAGTTACTAAGTTTAGGACATTGCACCTTTTTAGAAAAATAACTAAAAAAAAATAGTGACATCTGCCAGCAAAGTCCCAGCTATGTCTTTCCAGGCAATGATGACATTTTACTTACTTTTACAGTAAATCTCTACTTTTACAGTGTCTGGAGACAACTGAATTCCCTCATAATCCCTACCTTTTTATTTTTAATTATTCTCTTTATAAGGAATCACAACCAATGGGACAGAAACAAGTTACAAATTACCAAGATCATTTTCCCAAGTGCAGGAAAAATGTACTGAGAACTTTTTAGGTCTTAATCCACCCTTCTTTTAGGAAAACATCTTTTGTCTTACATCATGAAGAGACATTCATTGTGCATTAAATATCATCATGTTTTGCCTTTTTTTATTTTACTATGCTTAAAATACTCTGTATCAATGGTATGTCTTCCATCTGTCTAAGTTCTTTCTCTAGCCCTCAGGAATGACCATCTAGTCCTGTTTCCTTCAGTCTCCAAGTTCCCTGCAAATCTACTAGTGGAAAGAAACTCATCTGTGGTGTCACAGTGGCCTTGTGGTGCCACAGACTTGGTTCTTACATGTTGGACATAAGCAACACAGAAGAAGAACTGCAAGAACCTTGATTAAACTCTCCTAAGTACAATTTCCCCTTTTCCTTATGTATTTTACACCTCTTGCAACAAAGTCTCCAGAAGGGGGAAGGAAGTCATATTCAGCTGCAAAATGGCTTAGCTGTTGGAGCTTCGGGAGATGTGGGAGTAAATGGAATGATAAGGCAAATAGGAAGACAATAATAGGAAATACTAAGAAAATAATGGGAAATTAGGTGAATTTAACTGCAAATGTTGCGAAGACAGTTTTTTTTTTCCTTCTAGTCAAGCATTCAATCAAGCTATAATCCATAGCTGCTGCATGCAGATACAATTTGTATCTGGATGCCCTGAGTGTAGGGTATTCCCGTGAAGAACACCCTGACCTCCAGCATTGTTAACCTTCACAGTCACCAGATACTGCTATTTGATGCTGATATACCTTGTCCAATCACCTATGGAAAAACAGATTTGGAAAAAAATTACAAGCTATAACATAAGCCTGTGAAGTAACTCCTTCACTAATTCTTGATTTTTCTTGTCCTTTTCAAATGAGAGTATTTCACAGTAGGAAGCACTTTACTTCATACACAGTCTATACTTTTAGCTACCCATCACACAGAAAGAGAAAAAACAGCATCAGCTTAATAGGGATATTTTTATATGATCAGGTTATTCTCTAATCTTCTGTAGTAGACTTCCTTATCTTTCTCCAAAGTCTTTAGCCCACTCATAGTCTCAGTCATGACAGAAGTCTGATATGGTACAGGAATTCCTGCCATAAACAGCATGTTGCCATACCTCAGACATAATTACTAGACCTGACTTGGGAATGCAGAAGCCAGTCACTTCTCCCTTGACCCTAAGGATAAATCTATGGCCATAACACTCACCCTTTTCTCAAGAAAGAGGTCTACTGCAAATTTTTAATTAAAACATTTCAGAACTAAAGTAGCTTCTGAAAACACCTACCCCAGAGCTCAATACATTGCAATTAGCCTGTAGCACTCAGATCTAAATACGCCCACAATGCAATTCAGTACAATACTATCAGTCTGTAGAGGACACACTCCCACATCACAATTTCCAAAATACCTTCTGTTTAAAGAGGAGAAGACACTATATGTCATATCCAAGCTTTCACTAATTTTATGCAAGGCATGGTTTTAACTCTGAATTTTGTTGCAATAATTTAACACTGTTCTTCCTTGTTATTATCACATTTTTTCTTCATTTTTTAGGCTATTACTCTTCGTGTACTTTCCTCTAGAAATACTTGCTTTGGAAAAGAAGTTTGGCCTAATTTGTACACACCTTGCTGAGCCTTGTGCAGGCATAACCCCTTGGAACAAAAAATATACATTAGGAAAAATAGAGCAGATTATTTTCTCAGCAAATGGATTTTATTACATTAAGAAAAAAAAGAAAGCAGTAGATTTGAATCTCATTTTAATAAACCTTTGGCTTTTTGCCCTTATGAAGAGCTCAAATAAGCTTAGTCTCTCTACTTTTTTTCTCTAATTCTTTGATCCAAGGGTTTTTCTTACACGTACATAACAAAAGTACTTAAAAATCACTAATATAATTAAAAGTGTTAGGGCTAGATACAGTTGACAACCCATTCACAAGCTCTCATACTCATATCAGTGGAAAAATAGGATTTTTAAATAACTTGTTAGATCCATTTCTTGCACTCATAAAAAAAACAGATTGCATTCTGTGTTATCTGTGGCAGGCACAGACATTCCCTCTTGCTGTCTGAATTCCATGATACCATCTTAAGTATTATAAGATAGAACTATAGTAACTAAACCAAAAATTCTGTTTCTCTTTTTAAAATAAAATTAGGGCAGTCATATAACTCTCTTTCCAGAGTATCAGTTTGGAGGTGAAGGAGCACTGCTCCTTGGAAGATTGATATTGTAGCCCATTGTTCTTGAAAATATTTTGCTAAATAGTGTTTTGAGTTTCTGTTTTTTTTCAGATCCTCCAAATCAAGATTAGGTTTAGATTCCTGCAAATAAACAATGAAGGTCATTTAACAGTCCGGTGATAGGGAAAAAAATTAAAACCCAGAATTTTTTTCCCTAAACCCATTGCTCCAGCTGTCATACAACATCTGCAGATCAGGTGATAGCTTCAGGATTAACCTGGAAAAACTTAGATGAGTATGCAACACTACTTTTTTTTAATAGCATTCTACAGGGCAGATCAGTCATTGAATGTCTAGGACTCAGCAAATCTGCAAGTAAAAATTACTACTAACAGAAAACAATTCTCCATGCAAAGCACTTCAGCTCACACAAATCAAGTGATGCAAAGAGGGCTTCATCTGCTTAGTCAAGATCAAGTTGATAACCATGACAGGCTGATACTGGTTTTCAATGCATTCTTCCCTGATAAAATTGAACTGCTAGAAACAGTTTGCCTTATACTGGATTATATCCAGTATAGTTGCTAAGGTTATTATTTCTTTCTACCAGCTTCCTTTATAGCCACCAGAAAGTCACCTTTTATGGATAAATAAAGTTTAATCTCTTTCTTTCTTTCTAGAGAAAGAGTTTCAGACCTGAATGGAAAGACCAAGTTTGGGTCTGGCCCATTAGACTTGGCTTGACAGTTATGACCATACTCAGACTAATTAAAGGAAAAAAAAATCACAGTCAGTATTGGGCCAGTGTCCTTTGGACCTAAATATTCAGAAATTTCATCTCCCATGCACAGTTTCAGGTTTGGGACTTGTTTTGGATGAACAGACAGTTAGAGCAACAGCTAAAATACTTTAATCAGATTATTCTAATTCAGAAGCAGTTTGAATGGGATGAATTTTGATAAAAATAAAAATACCTCTATTCATATCCATGAAGAACTCAGAAGGTGATCCTTAGAAGAATACCCTTTCAGAAATAAAAAAGATCAAAAAGCTCAAATTTATAGCTCAGCTTTAAAGCACATAGAATATGCAAGTTCATGACCCATATCCCAGCACATGCAACTCCCATTTCTTTAGACAACATAACAATAATATTTCTTCAAGAGTACACAGGATAGAAGACATTTCCAAAAAGGGGATAAAGCCACAGCCTCACATGTTACATGACTTAGCCATCTGTGTCTCTAAAAAGACATGAATCCCACTGAATTAAATCATAAGTAATCTTATAAGTGCAGAAACAAAACATTCTCATATGCCGTTCATTTGTAAAAAAGTGAAAACAACCTCAGAATTGACAGCTAATAAAGCATCACATGAACTCTGCAAATTTCTAAAATAATAGAAGGCTGGTGGATATAGCGCAGGCAACTATAGTTGTCTCTCAGGCTGTCTTTCTGTAAATACAGTACAGTATCTTACAATGTCTTGCACTGAAAATACACTGATTTTCTTTGCTTACACTAAACAAAATTAAGTAGTGGACACTGACTGGTTTGTACATATGCCACAGTACTGTTTCCATAGTATGACATCCATCAGGCACTTCTAAGTATACTGCCTTTAGCAAATTAGGATTTTCTCATTTAATTATGGTACAGCTGCTCTTCTGCCTGTGCTCAGCTCAAAACAGCACAGAAGGATAAATGAAACGCTGAACTCACTAACAGGCATCACTCCACCAGAAAGCAGCTCCTTAAGTATAAAATCAAGCTATTACAAACTTATTATTACTTGATTGTTTTTTTTAACATTTGTAACTCAATCAGAATATATTTTGAAGAAAAGTGGCAAGATAGATACAATATACTAGTATGCAAAGCACAAGCCTTTATGAAATATTTTATCTCTTTGCTACAAACCACTTCAGAAAACATACAGAAGTATGCATACAGAAGCAAATACAAAATATTTCAAAAAGCTTTAAAAAGCTTTACAAAGCTGGGCACCTAAGAGATAGAAATTTGCTTTCGGGTTTTATTTAGGTGTCAATAGAATGTAGGGAGGGAAAAGAGAGGCTTGTCTTGTCTGGGGCACACTGAATTAATATGCTCAACTTATTCTTGACATAGATGCTGAAAAACCAAGACTTCCTCCCATAAATTCTATCCTGTAAATAATGGAACTAGGTCCTCTTTAAAAAAAAACCAAACAGCTCCATTAACTCCATTGTCAAAAATTCACACAAAAATTTCACAGAATTACATTGATATTTTCCATCATAACTTTGCCCGTGATTACATGAAACCAATCTTACATATTTGCTCAAATTTGTTAAAAACAGGTAAGGAAACACTTATTGCAAGAGATAAAGAATTAATTCTGGCGCAAGCCATTAGAGGTATCAAAAGTTAACTTTAGAGTGGTTATCTTCTTCTGATGGTAAGATATGACATTCAAGCAGGAATTGTGAACTCATGTATTTTCACATAACTTATGAATACTAAGTCAGCATGTATTACCTTCCCTGAGCTACTCATGTTTGGCAGGAGGCACCACCAACATTAGTATGAGAAGTTAGGATTTGAAATATTGAGGTTTATCCAAAACAAAGTCATAAGTACTTTAATTAGATAGGGGACAATAAAGTCACATTAATTTCAATATTAGATCATGGAAAATGCACGTTTAGAGTCATCCTGTGCTAAGGTATTCTGATCAGGGACTAAGAAACATGGTGGAAAAACATGGATATAAGGAAGGTGACCTCAATCTATACACTGTCACCATGCTAATACTACTTAATGTTTGAAACCAGTAAAAGCAATAGATTCTTTAGCTGAACACTCATACTATGTTGCAAGAGCTTAAGGAAATTATCATGTTCCCTTGATTCTTCTTGAAAAAGAATAAAGTTGCTGCTACAGGAATCAGCTCCTATTGCCACCTCTGTTTCTGTAACCAACCCTGCCTTTCCCAGCTGTCTAATGCACCTCATGGGTCCTGTATCTCCAACAAGATCCCCAGATGATGGTGTGGAATGTGATAGACATATTGCATTCAGGGCAATCAGTGGGTCCTACAAGAACTCAGTACAGCTCCCAAAGTGATACACTGTGCTGACACAATAAGGAAAGAAAAGTTTTAAAATACTTCTCTTTCTTAACTGCTTGTCAAAACTGTTAATTTCAATTGTACTGGAGGGTTTGAAAAAGCATGTTTCTGTTAAAAGCATATTTGAATCTTTCTATTGGAAACAATGCCACAGTATTTTCCACATCACCTAAGTGTCTGACAGGTGCAGCCTGCCTGTTGACACAGACTGTGGTCAGTCCCTTTCTCCTTTCCAGATGAGCTAGTGATGTGCCACTTGAAAGAAATACACCATCAAGGAGTGCATTTGAGGACTTTTCCTGAAATGCTAGCTATAAGACACAATTTTTTTGCTTTTCTGACAATGTGCATGAAACATCTTGTGATATGATAAGCTCTTACCACTGACAAACCAATGAAAAGCAACAAATACTCAAAGTAATTCTTCATACTCATCCTTTTTTGGTGTGTGTAAAACATCCGTTAGTTTAAAATAAACAGGATTGGACTGTGTTTTTTCATAGTCAAAATGTTCACACAACTAAAAATTTGGCAACATGAAAGCAGAAAATAATCTAAGCTTGCATGCTGCAAGTTGCCAAGCTGTGACAGCTGTAATGCTGTCAGCCTGGATTAATGGTGAACCGTGGACAAAATCAGTGGCCAGAACAGCCGAAGAGTCAATGGGAACTTCTGGCAGTAATCTTTAGCAATACTCATTGCTGACCAGACACAGTTGCTTCTAAGGTCCATGGAAATTTTACTAAAGATACTAGCAAAAGGATATTTGGATAACTATTGAATACTCTGGGAAATGCTGGCCAAAAATGACACCATACTGTAATGGTCAGCAGTATGAGAAGTGTAAGCTGAGAAAGCTGAAGGTCCTGTAACAAAAACTGTGTCCCAAAGGATTGTTCTAATCACGTAAGTTACAATCTTGACCTAAAAATAATTAAAAATTGATGTTTAGAGTACAATACACTTATGCAACCAAATTTAAACCTACTGTTTTCATAAAAACAAGGAAGCTGTATGAAAATTCACAGTCTAATTTCAGGACCATATATTTACTCTTTATTCCCACAGTGAAAATGTCTTATTTGAAAGAGCAAACCAATACTTACTTATTATAAAAGTACTTTAGTCAATACCTGATTTTGTAATATTGATTACTATTTACACATTTACAATGTACTCTACAGCAACAACAATATGTTTGTCATACTATTCTTACCTGTGGTTGTAAGCATTTAAAATAGCAACTACAAGCAGTAGGTTGAACTACATTTTGTTTAGCCATCTAAAAAATAGAGTTTAATTAGCAAGCAATTTAAACACTCAACAGTTACATATGTTGCTTAAACAATGCAGATTACCGTTACAAAATACATTTACCCTATACTTGATTAGACATTACGAATTCTGATTTCTCTTTCAGGGCTATATTACAGAAGGGAGAAATGGCCACAGTTGGTTTTGCTGGGTTTTGGAGGTTTTGTTTATTTTTTGGGGTTTAGTGGTTTTGTCTTGGTTTGTTTGTTTTTCCCTTTAGTGGCAAGGGACATTTGTCTCTTTAATGCCAAACTTTCAAAAAATGACAAAGATTCATTCAATTAAAAGGGTCCTTTAGTGTCTCATTTTAAATTACTGGCATCATGCCATATGAAACTCACCTGTAATTCATTATGCTCTGTGGTGGGTATTCAGAAATCTAAGATCATAAACTCAGCTTAGTGAATGAAGTTGAACTTTCAAGCATGAATGAAATGGTTCAATGAAACCTTCATGTTGCATTTTTCTCTGAATTTGTGTTTCTGTTGTGTAAATATTGGGCTGTATACTGTGTGTCAACCCTTGGCAAACCAATCTAATGAAATTTAGATAGCTATGAGAATAGCTTTTAAATTTATAATTTTGAATACTGACATTAGAGTAGGTCTTGAAACAGTAGCTTGAAATATTATCAGACTAGAAGCCTACATAGTCATGTATCTGTCCTCTTCCTTTTAACTATTCAGCCTATTTTAACTATTGAGCCTATCTTAGCTATTCAAGTTGGGTCTTCTCTGTAGGCAGAAAACTCATACACTTTTTCTTTAAAAAAACAGGGACCTCTGCTCCTATAAAATTACAGAATTACAAATAAGCCCAAAGACAAGGTTTGGGGAGAATATGGTGTGCACAGAGGAAGGAAGAGGGAAGGGAAGATCTGATTTAAAAGCTGAAGGCAGTCTTTCAATTTACTTTATGTCAGATCTTTAATTGATGGTTTTCCTAATTCTTCCTGAATTAGAGGTCTAAAAATGTGCCTTCTGTGAGTGGAAGAGTCTTCATCGGACAGAGCATCAGAGTATGGGGAAAATAGTTTATCCATGAGGAATGGGTCAGACAGTTAAACAAAAGAGAAAAAAGCAATTCAAGCCTGCCATCAACTGTACTATTCTCAAAAAGAGTAAAAATTGGGGCCTGCTTGTCTACCACCGGGCAGGAGAAAAATCTACAGGTCAACCTTATTCATCATTCACTGCCTCTTTAGCAAAGGAAATCAAGAGTTTTCACTAGGCACCACAGGGAGCTGAAGAGTGTAATAAAAACATTGACATTAACTGCAAAGGTTAATTGAACATTTCTGCAACAGCAAAAGAGTTCAAACAAAATGCTTCTAGTTTTCACCAGCTATACACAAATATGTTTTATGCTATAAAATCCTCCACACAGTCACAGACAGCCAGGGAAAATTCCACATAAATGTAGCTGGTATTTCTATTACTAGTGAATGAGCATGATTATTGAGTTTTGTGAGATGCCCAAACCTTATCATGAGTTCATGGAAGGATTCCAAAATGACAAAGAGAACCAATCAAGTTATTATTAGAAGTAAATAGTAAGACTGTCTAGTTGCAAAGCTAACCATTCTTGACTATATGTATGATATATATATATCATATATATTATAGACAATACGACTAGAAGATCATTTTAAGTCCCTTCCAGCTGAATTGAACTGTTCTCTTCTGAGTTGGAAGGGACCTTAAAGATCACCCAATTCCAACTCCTTTGCCTTGGGCAGGGATACCTCTTACTAGACCAGGTGGCTCAGACCAGGCCTTGACAGTTCCATGGATGGGGCATCCACAACTTCTCTGCAAAACCTGTTCCAGTGCCTCAGCACCCTCACAGTAAAGAATTTCTTCCTAATACTCAATCTAAACCTGTCCTCTTTCAGTTTTAAGCCATTATCCCTTCTCTATCATTCCATAAAAATTCCCTTTCCAAAATTCCCTCTCCAGCTCTCTTGGAGCCCTTTTATGTATTGGAAGGGGCTCTAAGATCCTCCAGAGTTTCCTCTTCTCCAAGCTGAACAGCTCCAGGCCTCTCAGCTTGTCTCCATAGCAGTTGTGCTCTAGGCCTGTGACATCTTTGTGGTTCTCCTCCGGAGCTGCACCAACAGGTCTATGTTCTTCCTATGTTGGAGGCCCCAGAACTCCAAGATCTCCAAGTGGGGTCTTACCAGAGTAGAGCAGTGGGGCAGGATCACCTCCCTCAACCTACTGGCCATGCTGGTTTTGATGCAGCTTGGGACACAGGAGGCTTTCTGAGCACATGCTGCCAGCTCATGTTGACATTCTCATTCACCAAAACACCCAAGTCCTTCTCCTCAGAGCTGCTCTCAATCCATTATCTGCCCAGCCTGTTCTTATGCTTGGGGATTGCCCTGACACAGGACCTTGCATTTGGCCTTTTTGAACTCCACACGGTTTTCACATACTGACCTCTCAAGCATGTCCAGGTCCCTCTGCATGGCATCCCTTCCCTCCAACATGTGACTGCACCACAGCTTGGTTTTGTCAGTAAACACGCTAAGTGTGCACTCAATCCCACTGTCCAGGTCACCAACAAAGA
Organism: Gymnorhina tibicen; assembly: GCA_013399875.1. NCBI lineage: Eukaryota > Metazoa > Chordata > Aves > Passeriformes > Artamidae > Gymnorhina > Gymnorhina tibicen. The sequence continues at coordinate 481 of VXAZ01001985.1, read as the reverse complement.
TGTTAAACAGGGCTGGTCCCAGTACCAATCCCTGAGGACAAACACTTGTCACTGGTTGCCACTTGGACATCAAGCTGTTTACCATAATGCTTTGAGTGTGACCATCCAGCCAATTCCTCATCCACTGATCCATCTCTCAAATCTATACTTCTCCATTTTAGAGACAAGGATGTTGTGTGGAACAGTGTCAAATATTTTGCACAAGTCCAGGTAGATAACATCAGTCACTCTTTCCTTATCCACCACTGCTGAGATGCCATCCCAGAATTTGTCAGCAAATTTGTCAGGTATGATGTGCCCTTAGTGAAGCCATGTCAGCGGTCATCAGTCACCTCCTTATTTCTATGTGCCTTAGCATACCTTCCAGGAGAGTTTCCTCAAACTGCGTCACTGTTCACAAGAGTGCAGAGATAAGTCCCTGCCCCTACACCTTCCCTACTGAAGATGCTGAAAACATTATGAGGTCTCTGCTCAGTCTTCT
>VXAZ01001984.1:432055-478163 GCA_013399875.1 Gymnorhina tibicen | reverse complement strand
GACAACGAGATGAATACCCACTTTATCTACTCGCACAGTTCTCTGTAACAATTTCCCCTCTGCTTTTAGGCTGGTATTTATTCATTTTCATTTCTTCTTCTGAGTGTCTCTTAATAACAAGGCTGATCTGGTCTATGAGTGACTTTTATCCTTGGTAAAATTTTAAGCTTGAATATGCGCCCACAAGGAAATTTGGCCTGAGCTTAGACACATACAGCCTACATTTACTACAAATATAAGCCTCTTCCTAACGTACCCAGATAATGAGAAAACACAGGAGTTAAAAAAGTTTCATGAAGAACAAGGCAGAATATCTGGAGCCAGACCAAATACTTTCAACCTCACACAAGCGAGGATGCCAAAACTGTCTGACATCCTAAGGAACCATACGGTGACAGTTTCCCTTAAATATTCAATGTAATGCAACTGTTGGCTTAGGTACTCATTGATGGTATGCTTCTATTTAAAATCATAGATTTCGCACAACACCACTGAATTTTCAATGTATTTTTTAACTATGATAAAAAGTCTGCATCCTTCAAAATCCTCAAAACAAAACCTGTTTAAAAAAGATAAAGCTCTACTTGCTCATTATAATTACTATAAAACATTAATTATAATTATTATAAAACATTAATTTCTCTGTTGTTTTTTCTATCTCTTGTAAATTTTACACACTGCAGAAGTCTTGTTGATATAATCGAGAAAAAAATGTATATCTCTGTATGCGACTAGCTATGTAGTGATAATGTGCAATTTGTGGCTTGAGTAATCTGCTTTGGGTGAGCATATAACAGAGAATGGCACAAGGCCTTTTTGAAAGCTTGACTTTACCTATCACAGAGAAGCGCTGTTTTCCACTGATTTTAGGCAAAATGTTGCCAATTTAACTTAATAAATTTCTTCATTTTAACAAAAGAAACCCCACAAACCTAACAAAAAACCCCCCACCAAACCAAACCCAAAAAAAACCCCACACCACTACTGATTTCTGCAATGACTTCACTTACAAAGGAAGAAAAATTCCAGTGAGCATCTCCACAAGGAACAGAATTTAAGCTTAACTAAAATACACATTATATTGCAAAATAAAAGGCAGCAAATTGTACAATAAGCTTACTGTTTTTCCTTTACCCAGTAATTTACACGTCTAGAATAAAGTCTACACTATACCATATAAGTTGATAATAATGTTCATAAAAATGCCTGTTGATTTTACTGAAGATAACAACCCAAAATATAACCCCATGACAAATTGTGTTACTGTCTCACGATATCACACTGTCTCACAGTGTGCCTTCAGATCACAGGCTTGCAGATCAACAGGAACAGGATAAAAATATTAGTTTCCTTACAATCTGTGTCTCATTACAGCACAGTGGAAGAATGAAGAACTATCACTGAATAGAGTTTAAAAAGTGTAAAAAACCTGAGGGGAAGATAAACAAAAACAGATCAACTTTACCCGAAAGTGAAACTATTTTAGGTCTGTGATAAGACTGAAAGAAAGAATCTTGAAAGGTAGAAAAACTGTCTTTAAACTCTGCAGATTTCAAGTGACAGGCACCAGAAATGGAAAGGATGGAAAATACATTTTCTGAAGTTTTACATTATAAATAAAAGATGCTGGAAGTCATGATGTGCTTGTGACTAATTAATATTTAAATATCACTATTCTGAAAGGGAAAAACAAAACTTTAATTCATTTTAGTTGGTTTATAACAAAGAACTGAATAATTTTCATACATATTTCATAGAATTTTTGTAAGTTGAAGCCTAACTTTCAGTATCCTAGTCATAGATAGATGCACATTTCCAGCTCCTATATTTGAAAACATTACCACATCTACCAATACCTGTTTTGAATTACATTACATTTTACAGCTAAATACCATTTTAGACAACCTAGGAGCAAAGATTGTCCTCCCAAAGAGCTTTGCAATTTAGAACCTCTATAAATTAAAATAAAGATCATAATTGCAATTAGACTATCATTACTTATGGTTCTTAAACCATTTGTTACTGCATTTGCAAGAATAAAAACAAGCCTTTCACCAGAATTTTTGTTTATTATTTCTTGAACAGGAGGAAAACTATGTTCAGATAAATCAGAACACCTTTGGTTAAGAGTGATTATTTCTTCATCTTCCTGAATGACATTTTATCCTGCCACACCATTTTTCCACCACCCATTCAGTTCTTCCCACTCTCAGTAAGAACTACTTAAAACCTCTGAAGCAATTTTGGAAATCAGAAAATTCAAGCTTTGTGACCTGAACAAAGTCCCTAGAAAAGACTTGTTGCAACTAGCCACAGTACATCAGTAATCACCTGTGCCTTATTTATTTAAAGTACTCACCTCATAACACCAACTTCTTAAGAGGTTTGTATTAAGGATGTGAAAGATATTTAAGTTAAATATTTAACCCAAAACATTCTCACCTGTTCTGAGAAGAGGTATTGTATTTTCCAAGATGGAAACACAGAACTGAGGAAGGCTAAGCTGCTTCATCTGTAATTCCAAAGTGTCCTCATTTTCAGTGTCTGGTAGGTCAATATGTCCTACGTCAAGTGGGGAATGCAGAGAGATTCTGGAGTTTGCGTTTGCTTGAGTACTGTTTCCACTTAAAACAAGAAAACAAAAATTAAAAAAAAAAGGAAAGAAAAAAAAAGAAACATAGTCAACTCTTGCAAAGAGAAAACACATATGTACAGATGTTAAAAATAGCATCAAGTGTTTTCATTACTCCTGCCTCATGCATATCCTTCCTTCCATCCCAGTCTTTCTCTGCTATCCACCAGCGTTGCAGGAAGAGGGGGATTTTGGTTGGTTGTTTTTTTAAATGTCAGAACTGATAGCATCACAAGTGAATGCCTAATGTTTTGGCAGTCATCTTCAAAATCACTTAGCACTGTGCACTGGAAGAAATACACATGCAATGAATACAATATTGCATGAGAAATATCAGTTGATTTGAAACTTTGATGAACAAAATCTATCAGTTGCTTGAAGCAAGACAACTTACTAAATCAAATTTCAGCCTGAATTATACTTACTATATTAAAACCATTCTATATACCTAGCCACAAGAATCCTTAGACGGAAAATTAAAAAGCATGAGCTATGTTTAATCCTTAGGACTACCTTGTCCGCTGTAAAACAGAAAGTATTCCCTTGGCCAAGAAAGTTTTAAGTGTAATGAAGTATATACTAGAAAGTATATTAAATTATAGACATATTTTAATTATTAAATATTTTATATATGATACATGAATACATTATTAAATATATTATATATGGTTCATATATTATGAACAATATATAGTTCATAACTGCATTGGTTTTCAACTGTTTTCAATAATAATCTAATTCCACTGTCAGCATTATAATCAATAAAACTCAGAACATATTTTTTAAGTTTTCTTATCCCAAACAGCATTTAGCAATCTTGATTTGCTTTAAAAACCTGTATGACTTACAACTGGGTTTTGTTTGGTTCCTTTTTTTATTATTAAACAAGCTGAAGAAATTGAATTGTGGCATGACTGTGTTACATTCTGTTGTCTAATTAAATGTAAAAGATGTCTATCAGAAGTTAAATGCTGACTGATTAAGAGGTCAATAGAAAACTACAAGCAAAATAGAAGAGTTCACCAATATGTACTGGGGTTTGGCTGCACTTACCAGAGGGAAAGAAGGAGAGGTATCAATCATAAAAACAATTCAGAAGAGGAAAGGTTAAGTTTCCAGGCAGAATTTGAAACAGACAAACAGACAGATTGAAGAGTCTCAAGATTAAAGAACAAGGAAAAAGAAGAGTTACATATAGAATAGCAGTAAAAAAATACACATTACGATTATGTAGAAAAAGACAAGATTCACTAAACTAGCAGCTCTTCCTTATCAATAACAGCAAAGTCAGAGCAACACTACTGTCATTTCCCTCTATCATATCTTCTATTCAACATCATGTTGTTCTTTATGCTACCTCTGGGCTAAACTATATCTTTGTAACAAATGAGATTCATGAGCAGTGAGCAGGTCTAGTGCAGCACACAGGATGCAAGAAGATAGAAGTGTGCAGTCATGAACAGCTCATAATATGGCCCTATGAGCACTCCCACCTGGTTTCTAGAAGTCTCATCACTGCCCAAATTGGTAGTTATTCTTATGCAGCTTTCATTTCTAGACTGGCAGCCAGGCCATTGCTCTTGCACAATATACACCAGCTGCTATTAAACTGCTAACTGTTCAACTTGGGAAAATGACCAGGTCCTAGAAGGCATAAAGCCTGGAATTCATTGACAGTGCCATATTAGTTACATGATAAAAAATCAGTATATTAGACTTTAATAAAAATAACTTTTTAATTTAATGACTGTCAAGATGTAGTTACAATTGAACTATTCTCATCACAGTCTCTTTGAATACCGAGGAGTCACTAAGACCATACATCACAGAGACTCAAACTACCAACAAGCACACAGTAAAGATTTACAAGGACTTTTAAAATCCCACATACTAGAAGACATTGGTACTTGAACAGCATCTTTAAGTCTGTTGTGTCAAGATGAGCAACAAAATCACACACAAAAACGTCTACATTTTGACGGTATACAGACAATTTATAATTTCATATAAGAGTCAAATTTTTAGATGTTATAGAACTGAAATTTGTTGCCACATTTAACAACAAATTTTAAAGACTTCAATAGAAATCTTTATGCAGCACAGCATTTTTGACAATACTATATACTGTTACCTACGGGATGGCCATTCCACTTAAAAGAACTTATGAGGTCATCTGCTGAAAAAAAGAAAAATCCCTGACTTTCCAGCAATAGACTGAATAAATGCTTTTCTGTGTCTTACAAATACATGCACAAGCCATAACAATTAGTAGGAAGAGATTTTGTTTAAAATGGTGGTTGGGTACAGTATGTGGCAATAATTTTATGTATTCCGAACACCACTTTAAGAATGGTTTAATTCATAAACATAGTTTGAATCTTCACAAATTACCAAAAGAGTTGCATCATTCTACACACTGACAAGAAGCTGATAATATAATCCTACATCAAAATTTTTTTAACTGAAGTGTAAGTTATTTCCTATGTCATTCACCTAGAAGATACTGCATCCCAATCTTGACCATCTCCTCTAGGACGCTGAACTGTCCGTCCAATTACAGAGGGCCGAGGGCTACTACTTCCAGGTGATGGATTCTGAGAACGAGGAGCACCTCTTGCTTCTTGACAGTAAGATATAGATGAATTCTGGGACGCTGTGCCTTTATGTAACACAAAGAATATATTTTCCCTTAGTGGAACGCATTATTCTGCAAGATACTCCATAGTGAACAGTAAAAGTAAGTAAGGTAAATACTGATGACCTAGGACAATGTATCACTGGCAAGTAGCAGAGTTTGGAAACCCAATTCCAAGGCAAAAACCATTGAAGATTCCAGCTGAATCATAAATCTTGAGTTTTAAAAATAGAAATATAGTGTCTGGGTCAGGCTATTGGACTTGTGGATGAATTAGCAGCCAATATCATTTATTAAGACACCAAATATAGCAGCAATCTTATGAAGAGAACCAGACTACCAATTTACAGAAACAAAGTAGATTCAATTCAGATGACAAAATAGAAACAAGAAGACCATTACAACTAATCTACACCATTAAAGCTACAACATTAAAGCATTAAGAACATTGTGAAGCAGCCCTCATGACTGCAAAATTCAAAACAATGATTAAACTATTTTTAGTCATCAGCATTAAAAAAAAAATAAAGTTCACATAGCTCATGAAACTAGTAACTACATTGTTAAATACTAATAGCTTGAAAACTTTTCTGAAACTTTGCCCACTTTTATTTTACAGACTTAATTTAGTTTTAGTTAAAAATGCCGCTGACAGACAAACAATTGGATACTGGGAGTTGATGAATGGGGAATGACAGGAAACTGAGTAAGTACTTTAAAACAATGCAAGTACTCGACATTTTTAAATTAACATTAATACTACTGAACACTGTCCCTTTGGCAAAACAATTTCACAAGATTACATTTGCTATAAGGTTCTGGTTTTGGGTTTTTTTCTGTCATCATTTTATACAATCTTATCTGTAGTAAAAACAACTGTATCTCAAATACTTAAAAATACCTACCTTGCTCTGAGGAAGAAAAACTTGGATCTCTATGGAAGTTAAGCCTGCTTCTCAAGAAGATGCAGAGCTGTTGCAAGCACGACACAGCCTGCAAAGCCAACTGGTGCCTTCCATCTCCTCCAAAAGCCAGGTTTAGCAGAGACAAAAGGCTCTGCAAAGACAAAACCACCAACACCAAGACTCAAACATGAATCACCTTCATGAACCACCATGTCAGCAAGTCTTACACTAATATGGTTCAAATACGTTTCCAAGTGTTTTTCAGAATCACAGCAAAGAATAAATAGGCTCAACTACTGTTTTCTTACTGAATGCAAGACCATCAGGCCTAAGGAAGAAGCCAAGTTTCACACTGAATTTCCAACGAAGTCACTACTTTCATTGTGGGAGCCCATTAGTAGGGGTGCCTACAGCAATGACACAAATTTATCTTATCCAGAAGAAACAAAGTATTACTTCAGAAAACACTTCATTTCTGCTTAGCAATATACATTATTACAAGCAAAAAACTTTAAAAGCACAATATATAGCCAATGTCCCCTTTCCTATGCACCTAGAGTTAGCATAAAGGTACTTCTGTTTAACTATTTTGTTTAGAAACAAATTGAATCATTTGCATCAATTCATCCTTGGCATAACTTATACCAATAAAAACTTTAAACTTTATGTGAATTCTTGCCTGTACAATCTTTGGCCTTTGAAGGAAGATCTCTGCAGGAAAATCTTGCATAATCACATCCTGAAGAAGCTCACATGTACTCCAAATTAAACTTTGGTTGTTACTTCTCAAAGAGCTACAAGTTCATATTTAAATATGTATTAAAATGAAAAGAAAACCAACCAGTAATTATTAGCCTGAACAAGTCTTTACAAGAAAGTTATAATCACAACACTGAAGAATCTAAAGAAATAAACCTCTGTAATTCTATTGTCATATTATTTTTTAAGTTGTATTATTCCTTAGCTATGTGAATCCTATATACAATAAAGAACAAACTCAATTGCCATGTGTAAAATTAGGTTCCAAAAAGTGAAATAACTTTATTGATACTGAATTTGAAATTAAAATAAGAACTACTGGAAATTCCTTGTGAAGCTAGTGATTATCTCGGTGGTATATAGCAAGTAATACAACTCATACCAGTAAGAAAGTTTCTTTCATACTAAGGTTCATGTATAACTTAAAAGCACTTGCATTACATACGTGGGAAATTCCATAAAGGGAGAAATTTATTAGCTATTCTCTACGATGAATTAGTAAATAATAAGAACCTTTAGGATAGTCTGGTTCAATTTTTTCAACTGTTTGAGAAACCACTGTTTCTGAAACCACTGTAAAAAATCAAGTATGTCCAGTATTACAAATCTGTGTTCTTTTTCTATACTCAGGCATAAAGGAAATTAAATATTAAACAGGTTCTCCAGTTTCAGAGATCTTTCAAAAGGAAAAAACAAACACACAAAAAAAACTATGCTAGAAATCTATCACAGCTCTGTGACAACTCATAAGGAATCCCAACTACAGAACTCTTCCTTGGGGCACTCCAAACACTCTTTCTAAATTAAAGAAAAAAACCAGTCACTGCAGAAAGACAGTTGAAATGATTCAATGCCTGGGTAAGGCACTGTACCTAAACTTATTGGTCTAAACTTAGTTAAGCTACTACTGAAAGTAGGGATTTTCCTACCAACTGATCATGGGGGTAAATAATGATTTTATTCCAGGTTGTTCTATTATTAGCTGAATGAAATCTTTGATCCACTTAAGAAATTTAAAACACAGACTGAAGCGTCATGAACAAAAGACCCAAACATACTCTGATTTGAACACAAAAAGTGGAGAGTGACACTGCTCAACTTCAGCCCAGTTTTTACAACCATTTATCAAAAATGAGCTGATTGGGTTATTTACAGGAACAGTTTCATTATGCAGAAGGACAGAAATTTACAACCACTATTCCCAAAAAATAAAAACTTCAAGGAAATTGTAATGTTTCTAATACTGCACCTTTCATTTGATGAAAGAACATGCCGATCTGTTGAAGTCAGAGTTAGCCAAGGAAATGTGGAAAATTTCAAGCATTTCACTGCAAAAAAAAAGAGAGTGGATGTTTTCAAATATATTTTATGGAAATATTACATTGTATACATCCAAGGCAAAGTAAAAAACTTATAAACAATATACTATCTTATACAGAAATATATTTTAGCAAATATAGACTTGCACAAACTCAAATGCTTTTAATGGGAGTTTTCAGCAATACCAACACATCACTAAGATCATGCCAAAACTAAATGAAATATGTATATTGAAGAAAGCTTTAGCAAATAACAAACACAGCATTAGTGGAAGAATACTCAATCCGCCACATCATGCTTTCAAACAAATTATAATTTTGATCTGCTACTAAAGAATATTCCATCCATTAGCATGATGTCTAAAAATGGAAAATTGACCTCATAGTTTTACTCTTAAAGCAGTAGAAATTATTGTTCTTACAAAATTATGGCACACGATAACTTTGTAATGAAAATAACTTTAAAGCTATTTTTAACTTAAAAGTTTGTACTAGTTATTGTGCAATTCCTAAGATAGCTGATATGCTACTAAAAACTCAACTGGAGATTTACCTACAGTAACTGCAGTCATATTTTAAAATCTAGATTTCACCATGTATTTTAAATATGACACTCTCCTATGAACCACTACTAGTATACTGGTACAGGTAAAGACTTGCCAAAATATTGATTTGTGCTTCTCAGTAAAACACTTCATATCATTTGGCAAAAAAAATCAAAGCACAACACTGCTTTTCATTTACATACAAAGCAAAGATTCCTCTAGCACCTAAACCAGTTTTCTAAAAAGTAGAAAGGTACTTCAGACTAAGTTTTATTGAAACAAAAGGTACTTAAACCTTTCAGCCACTTCTGATTATGAAACACAGATCATCCGGAAAACAACGGCAATTTAAATAATTTTTTTAATTGCAGCACCTTCTAATGTACTTTAGATAGTCCAAAGAGCTACACTATTTACTAGAAGAGGGAAATATCTATTGGGATGAATGTCACTTTTATAAGCATTTTTATTGTAGCTTCTGTGGTGTTAGATTTCACAGAATAACAAAAGGAAAAAGAAGAGCCAATTTTGCTATCCACATTTGTAATGGAATTCCATCTAAATTACAACTCTAAGCTCTTTCTGTAATTAACATATTCTTTTATAACTACTCATACCAACTGTTCTTTTGGGAGGTATTTCTAACTGTGGCAGATGACTTCTACTTTGACAAAAATATCCAGTGAATAATTCCTCTTGAGGCAGAACTAAAATAAAAGAAAGGGGTAAGTTTAAAAAATGCACACACACAAAAAAGAAAAACTCAATTTATCTTCATGCTTTTCCTTAACTACCTCCCTTTTGCCCTTGAGTTTTAAATCAGTTTCCTCAATAGGTTAAAATAGTCTCAGATGATCAGAAAAATGGCGTAAAGAGACTGTGTCAATGTTTATTTTTTATAATCATATTCTGTAACCGTAAAGGGCATTTATTTCTCCATTTTCTTACACTAGCTTGCATACCATATAAACAATAGCAAAAACAATTACCCAAAATATATTGCCTGATGGAGAACTGGCAGCCAAATAAAAGGTTTTCCTTTAATCTACCTATGTTGTAATAAAATAAACTTTTTAAATTAATTACTTAAAACATTTTTCTACCAAAACTGCTGTCTTCTTAGGTCACCTGAAAAGTTGCCCTCTTGTATATAGTATGTATATTGCTACATGTCATTCATATGCAAACTGTATAAAAATACACACAAGATATGTTAACACTAAAAGCAATCCCTCCAGACTATAATATTTGGTTCAAAGGATCAAACTAGATAATGCCAGGTTATCAGTTTACAATTTTTCCCAGTAACTGAAGTTGAAACAGAAAGAAAAATAAAACACTCCTGTTAGGAAGCATTAAGATTATTCCATCCACATATGCATACAATTTACAGTAAATAACTTCAACTGAGTAGTTTCAAAAAGATATATTTTAAGAATGCACATGTAAAAGATTATTCTTCCCCATACAGTAGAAACACTAAGTAAAAATCCACCTCTATGTGGGCACAGGAAGGAAAAAAAACCCTAAAAAATCAATCACCAGGCCCATAGTTCCAGTGAACTGAAACTCCAAGCATTAGAGAGGTGTCAGAAACCACCAAAAAATTACTTTTATTTCTGGGACTGCACAGTATGAGTAACAGCAGTGTCTTTCCCACAATAAGCAGAAGGATGAAGTAAAGACCTCTATGATAGGTAATTTTCTCCTTCAAACTCTGTCCTAAAATTTTTAAGGCGGAAGAGGAGAACCACATGGGTTAGACTACATCTAGGAGGAAATGTAAATCATTGTAACAGACAGATAATGAGCTAGGTAACAGATGCAAGCAATAGCACTTCACACATAATGTGACACTTTAAAGAAAGTTTATGTGTTTTTCTATGACAAATGTTTATCCAATAGTAAGTGGATAGTGCCTACAACTACTGTAGTTTTAAAAATCATTCTACCAGGATCAACTACTGCTTTTTTCTTCTTTTTTTTTCTGGTAAGATTTGAATTGCTTTCTAAGCTAAAGCTTACTATACAAAGAACAGCAGCAAATCATACTGCCTAAATTACAGATTTATTCTAAGCTGCTACACTTGCTGCCATAAAGCTGTCCTTGGAAGTTGTGTCGTGCTCTTTCTACACTAGAGAAAACAGATATTATACACTGAGGAAATGGATAGGGAATTCCATTACAGGAATGCTACCAGGTGATTTAGCTAAGGTCACACTGTCTCTGGCAGAATCTGATTACTACACACTTCACTGATCTCTCAAGAATAATTCGTGTACCATGCCTGAAAACATCAGCTTCTCATAGCCTTTTCATTTACTTTATTTTCATTTAAAATAAATTACAGTTCAAAATACGTAATTTACCTGGTTGATCTACTGAAGGCTGAGCCTGAGCTTGATAACATACTGATAGAGAATTAGAAGGGAGCTCAGAAGGAAGAAAAAACAGTCCATCCACAATTCCATCAATTAGGGCCTGCAAGTTTGGATCCACATCGGAGCGAAGCTGAGAGAAGAATTCCACTGCACCAATTCCAATCATTTTCTGGGCAGCAGGTGGATGCTACATTAAGACAAATAACTGACAAAGTTAGTTTGAAGAGTCTTAAGGTCTCTGGATGGGGGCAGGGGATAGAGAGCAGCAGGGGGAAGAAGGAAAAGAATTGTAGTTCTTAAGTTATATTTTGTCTTTATCGTTTAGACGATTGTGCTGAGGTAGAGTTTCTTCCCAGGGGCTGGCATGGGGCTGTGTTTTAGATTTGTGCTGAACACATGGTTGATTAATACAGAGATATTTTTGTTACTGCTAAGCAAGGCTTACACAGAACCAAAGACTTTTCTGCTTTCCTGGCAAGGCATCTGGGAGTGCATGGGAGTTTGGGAGGAGACATAGCCAGGACAGGTGACCCCAACTGACCAGAGGGATATTCCGTATCACAGAATCACAAAAAGGCCTGGGTTGGAAGGGATCTTAAAGATCATCTAGTTCCAACAGCGTGCTCAGTCTATAAAGGGGGTGAAATGAGGAGGAAGGGAGAGACATTCGGAGTGATACATTTGTCTTCTCAAGTCACCGTGGGTGACTGAACACCTGCCTGTCCGTGGGAAGCAGTGAATTAATCCCTTGGTTTGCTTTGCTTGTGCACACAGCTTTTGCTTTTCCTATGAAATTGCCTTTGTCTCAACCCATGAGTCTTCTCCCTTTTACCATTCCGATTCTCTCCCCAGTCCCGCTGGTGGGGAAGTGAGCAAGTGGCTGTGGGGGGCTTGGCTGCTGACTGGGGTTAAACCATAACATCCATCCATCAGTATCAAGGATGGGTTGTTTTTTAACTCTGCATAGTTGCAGTTTAGTGATTGAAACACAAGAATGTAAAAATCTGAGATATCTGAAGTTTCTGTAACACTTTCTCAAACTAGTTATACCAATGTTCAAATCTTTACTTTCCAGAAACAGTGCAAATGCTTAGCTGCAAATCACGCTCCAAGTTAAAAATGAAGCATTGAATGAGAAACTGAAGAAGCAGAGAAACTAAAAAAGAGCAGAGAAAAAACCCTGTTTTTCTCAGCTATCTCTCTGACCCATTTGAAGCTGCTGAAATTGTCTTAATTTTGGTCTACACATAGTGGCTTTATTATTCCTATCTTTCTAAAACACTCTAAAAATCTCATTACATGGAGCTACAAAGTCAAGTAATATCCAGCTTTATTTAGCTTCAGCATTCTAAACACATATAGTTAAAAAATAAATGAATGTTAGTATGTCATACCTTGATCAAACTGTTCACAAAATTTAATACTTCCTCTTTTACTGGTACGACTGGGAAATTGAACCACTCCAAAAGGTTACGAAAAAGCGCTTTTTCGTGGACCAGATCAGCATAGGATATCAAGTTGTGGTCTAATTTAAACAAAATAGTCTTCAGAGATCGCTCTCTTATCTCTGTCAGTTCATGACCTGCCCCAAAAAAAGAGATTAAGAAACCCATTAAAGTATTTAACGTAACTTTTCTTCTTATTTGGAGAAACAGAATACTGCCAGAGACCTGTGAAAAAAGTCGGCTTATATGCTGTCAGTATTATGCCTACCGGGAAGACAAACATCAATACACTCAGCAGTAACAACCTAATCAAATGTGTTTGCATGATTATAAAGCGGTGAGACGTTATAAAATATACTGATATAATCCGGTGCCAAATGCACCTCTACTGATATAACCTGGTGCCAGAACCTCTACCAGAGTACGCTGTGGGTATGGAAAGCTGCCTCGGACTCACCAACCGGACAAAAAACTACCCAAGCCCACTAAATCGAAAGGCATCGTGTCTGAAGGGGAAGCCTTTGGCATTTCCTTAGGGAAGCATTTCCCCCTAGGGGAGCGCCGCCGCCCCCTCGACGTCTGCAGCGGGGAGCGGAGTGGAAGAGCAGCAGGCAGAAGAGCGGTGGAGGCCGGGCAGGGACGGCCCGGCTCCCGCAGCGCCCCGCCGGGCCGCACGCTGCCCCCTGCCCACAGCCCCGCCGGCGGAGGGCCGGGAGGGAGAGGAGCCATTACCCAGCTTCCTGACGAGCGACGACAGCTCCATCGCGCCGCTCTGCCCGCGCGCATTCAACCGCCGCGCGGACCCGCCGCCCGCCCGGCTGGAGGCGGCCGCGGAGCACCTCGGGAAATGTAGTCCGCCCGCTTTCCGCCCCGAGCCCGCCGCCCGGAGCTGCGCGCGAAGCACGCCGGAAGCTCTCACAGCCCCGCCGCGCGCCGGCGGGAGCTCAGAGAACTACAGTTCCCATGAGGCTCCGCGCCGGGCGCTCCCGCCCCGCCGAGGGAGCTGGGCCCTCGGGCTGGGGCGGGCTGGCGGCTGTGCTACTTAAAGCTCGGGTGTCTGCAGCTACCTGAAGGGAGGGTATAGACGGGGGGGATCGCCTCTCCTCTCAGGCAACTAACTAGTGACAGGATGAGAAGACATAGCCTTAAACTACGCCAGGGAATGATTTATTCATTCCAGGACGGAAGGGAGACTGCAAGAAAGATGGAGAGGGACTTTTTACGAGGGCATGTAGTGACCGGACAAGGGAGAATGGCTTCAAACTGAAAGATGGTGGGTACAGATTAAATGTTAGGAAAAATTATTTACTGTGAATGTGGTGAGACACTGTAACAGGTTGCCCAGATAAGTTGTGGATGTCCCATCCCTGGCAGTGTTCAAGGCCAGGTCGGATGGGGCTTTGAGCAACCTGGTCTAGTGGAAGGTATCCCTGCCCATGGCAGTGGGGTTGGAACTGGATATTTAAGGTCCCTTCCAACACAAACCATTGTACAATTCTACAATTTACATTTATAGTAATAACGGAGTGTTTGCTGATGTCACTTTGATGTGCCTGACAGCACTCTGGAAATAGCTCTTGCTGACTCGTGTAAAGCAAAGCGATGAGGGGGTGAAGTAGGAGGTGAATCATTAGAGGGTTTGGGTTTTCTTTTTTATGTAACCTCGACTCTAGGACTATATTGCTTTGTCTATAATGCAAGGCAATTTCACAAAGGAGTTTCTTAAACATGTAGTAAAGACGCACGGGAAATTGTTGGTCGTCTGATCAGCAGGCTGATCTTATTTTTGAAAATTTCTGCTTGCTATCATAATTGGAAAAAATAAATTGATGATAGGCAGACAAATGAGAAGATGGTCTTGTGATACTCACAGGGAGGGGGGGCTGTTATACCATGTATTGCATGAGAAACTACATTTTTATGAACACCCAATAAAAATGTGAAGGTGTAGTGCAGCACGTGCAAATGCTTTCCAAAGGACATATGTCACTGCCCTCTCAGTTTATGGCTAATTGTTTCTCTGCATGGTCGCCATCACTGTGCTACTTTTTCACAGTAAACTCACTGTGAAATGTCTTCCACCTACTCTATCAAGATTGTACTAAATTCTTAATTGCAACTCAAAACCCTCTGTCATTTTGCAGGACAGTATTTCTATATGTAGAACAATATAACAAAGGGACTTTATTAAGCTAATTATGAATTTACTGTGATTGCTGCAACAAGGGTTTGTTTTGCACAGGAGGCTGAACTCATATGGGTCTATCAGTGCTTTTTCAAGAGAAGCATCACTGACTGACTGAAAATTCCTTTTAGCTGTGCACGATATGCTCATGCAATGAAATATGAAGAGCTCTAACCAGATGCACACAGGTCTACTCACATTTCCCCAAACAGGACTGATGGGAACTTTATGTGACCTCACGTGATACTTGTAATAATAATAAAGTGGATTTGTATCTCATTTCTGCAGCAAGGGGAAGGAACTGCCAAAGCAGGCATTTCCCAAAAGAAGAGCTACATCATTCACATCTATAGGAGTGTTCAATCCACGTCCTTCTCACCTTTTTAAATACGGTCAATCTACCTTGAACAAAAGTTTTCTTACAGTCTTCAGTGTCGGAGTTAGTGGCTACAAAAGCGATTCATAGAGGAGACACATGCACTGTCCATTGCCAATATATTCCTGCACTGTAATTGTGGCCATTTTAGTTAAATTTTCTTAAATTAAGTCCTAAGTAGCTTAAACTTTAAGAAATATTCCTAACCTTGAAAAGCAGCTTCAGTTTTGCTGCTCATTTTAGACCAGAAAAGAGATGATTGTTTACCCAAAACTGATCCAGAGGCATGCTGTATCAGCTGGTGCAATACATTTTATGCTATCATGGCTTAAGACTGGTATTCAATTTAAAAGATTTTATTGTTACAAAGAGAAGAGTGATGTATTAAAGGGAAAAGTGTATGTCTTCATAAAATAATAACTAAAAACACACAGAGAAGTTTACTGGATATTAAAAATGAAAAGAAGTGGTGGATGGGCTCAATAATTATTGCTGCCATTATAACACAACCTAAATAGGGGAAGATTAGTCTCTCATTACTGGGAGCACTGACTCCCTGTGTCTGCATCTCCTGTTTTGGATTTCGGCTAGCAACTCTGCTTTCCCTCTCACCTGCTTGTTCCCTGTAGCTTGTATATTTCCATGACTGCTTCTGAAGCCAGTTTGACATTTTCCTCTCCACTGGCATTATTTAACATGGGTATCTCTTCTACCAAGTATATTCTTACTGATCTGCAGTTAAAATGTGTAGGAGTTCCACCACTGGGAAAATTAGTCACTGATCTCATTTACATTGTCCCTTGTTCCTTCCTTACTGCACTCTACATAAGATGAACTTTAAAAGAGGTGCCTGCTCCTGACTCCTCACAAGCTTTGTTTCTATAATTCAAGTAACTGGTTTTTTTAATGTCTTCTGTATCAGATGGGTTCTATCCCAATAAACTGATGAAAGGTGGACAAGCAGTGGATATTGCTGAACATCTATGTGCATGAGGTTTTAGCATGTAACTGCAGGTGCAGAAATGAAGATGGTTTTGTAATCTTCACAGTTTTGTAGAGGTTTTTTGAGAAAAGCCATCTTTTAGCACTTTCGGTATAGGATGTGCTGTAACTTTAGATTTCCCTTCTGTTAAATTTCATAGAGAGACATGAGCTTGAAAAAACTTTTTCTGAGTTTTTTTAAAGGAGTTTTCAGTCTTCTTTTATTTTTATTTATTATTTCTGTGACTCATTCATTGCAGGATGAAGTCTTATTATCTCTGCATCCTTTTTTTCAAAGCTGTCTATTCATAACATTTTTTTCCTTCTTTACTGCTCTGACTTCTGTCCTTTTACATTCCAAAAGTTCTCTGAAGATCAACATATCAAAGAATCTATCTGACAGGGTCTTGATACCATTTGTGATAATGTCTTTGTTGTATTTCTGAGCTTAACTCTTGCAACTTCCAGTTCTCTGGGAATTTCCTGCTGTCTGGCTTTTCACCTACCTCAAGGAGCAGCAACCTCACAAAGAAACATCAGGGCATGTCAGATGCAAAAAACCATAAATTCCCGGTACCCAAACATCACTGACTGCTACAGTTAAAATGAACCTTGTGACATGCCAGCTGAAAGAAGATTGCCAAAAGGAAGGAGAGAAAGCAAAGAGATCAGAGTATTGGGAATGAAAAGGGGGCAGAAACGGACAAGAGAGTTGAGAGCCTCCCCACATGAGAAAATTATCCTTGTATGTTAATTTATTTCTCAATCTGCCTCTCAATTTGTTTCAGAGTCCATTTAAAAGTATCATTTTTGGCCCTGAAGGCCTTCCTTGCTTGCTCTCACCCAAAGCTTTCTCATCCTTTTCTGTTCACTAGCTATTATTGGTAAAAAAATACACCAGTATCTGAAATTTTAAAACAAAACAAAACAAAAAACCCAGCTATTGGTTACCTGTATATATGCAGTCTGTAGTGGACCTATTGCACATGCACAGTAAAGACAACCTGTACATACACAGTAGCTGTGTGTTTATTGCTTTAGCTGACTACCAAGTTCATAAATTAGTATTCTAAATCAGTAGGATGATAGCAGTTTTGTAAAGGCTTTCTTTTAATGCCAGTGAAGCTGCATGTATAAACTCTCTTCTTTTTTTTTGTGCCTTCTGCAGCCAGGAATAGCTTGTAATTATTGAATTATCTTAAAGTTTGTGGCGTGATGTCAACAGATACTTTAATGTAAATTCCGGAATTTTACTGCTTCTAAATCAGGTACAAAATACCCAACCTAAATACGAGTTACAAATGTTTGTATTTGCAGCAAAGCAGATGCAAATTTGGAAGCTCATTTATGATATTATTGATTTATTGTTTATATTTTCTTCCCTAGTGAGACTTTCTAATTTCTCTGTTTTCTTATTTAATTTTCCATTTAACTGGATCTATCTTCTATGCTAAACTGCATATGCAGATATGCAATTGACTTACAGAGTGGTGCAGAAAAAACAGTTGCATCTAAATAATAGCTAGACAATTTAATTTCATACAGATTATTGTACTTGGTGAGTCAGTCAATATCAATATAAATGTCTACCACGAACTGCAAAACAAAAGGCCTTTAAAAAACCTAAGTGAGAAAATCTTTCTTCCATGATGTTTGTTTAAAACGTATAAAACCACATTTTTACAGGTAATGAACTTGCAGGATTTGTTGGCACAGGAGGTTGTCAGTGCAGGCAATACCAGTAAACCCCAAAAAGAAAGGTTAGGCAAATTAATGGAGAACAGGCTCATAGACACTGGAAGGACAGGCAGGGATGTGCCACTGACCTACCAAGGCAGTGGTTGCGGTCTCTGGGCAGCACAAGGCACTCAGACTGGGGAAAGCAGCTCTTCCCCAGCAGTAGCTGTGATCATCACTTGGGGGCAGCTGGATCAGTGTTCCCTGGGAAGGCATTTCTTACTCTCATCTGATTTTTAATTACTTTTTCACAGGTAGTAAGCATCTTCTTCCCTCAGAAATAAAAAGCCAAATTAAACTGAACATTGGCATGTTTTGGGTTTGGTTGTTTTTTTTTTTTTTTCAAAATGGAAAGGCTGGATTAAACTGCCATGAATTGTATCTGCATCCACTTCACAGAAAGAGCAATGCAATGCCTAACGTACATAACTGCTTTTTTTCACTTGAGGGCACAGTGCATTACACCCAAGTTTTGGCTCAGGGTGCATAATTGCCACATATATTTTCCTTTTTATGAACAAGTTCTATGGTTATGTCATTTAAAATTAATAAACCACTGATAAAATCTTGGATGTTAATAAAATATCTAGCATTTTAGTTTGTATCAGGGCACTTCTCTACTACTTTCATATAATTTACCACATGGTTTAGTGCACTTGTTCCATAAAGACAGTTTATTCTAAAGGGAGCTGCTTCTGTAGTTTATTGCTTGGATAATATTAGACATCTGAAGATGCTCTACAGTTCTGGAAAACAGTATATTCTTGAGAACTATAAAGTTGTCATGAAGGTTACTCTTTTCTATTAATACTACTGCTGTACATCATTGCACAGGATAAAAACATTTAAGTAGTAAGTTTTTGGATTTGGAAGATATTCCCATTTTAGCCCACGTTATGACATTTTGTTTTTATTCTGATGTAACTGTAATTAAATTACCAAGTCTAAGTCAAAACAGGAAATAATTTCTTAAAATACTGATGGAGTAGTCATTTTGTATCATTAATTTATGGACTTGTAAAAACTTTGGGTGACATTAATAAAGTTCAATATAATTTTGAATATTATCACTGTTAATTAGTAATAATAGTATCCACAAGCAATGTAATACTCCTTATTTACTTCAGAAAGTGGTTTTCCAAACTCATGTCATTACCCATACACATTACAGCCACCTAGTCATTTTCACAAGCTTGGCCATTATTTAACTTCAGAAGAAAAGAGAAGCCAGTGCCTCCCATTTATTGCTTTTCTCCAATGTTATTCTTCTTTTAGAATTAATAAATAACCAAAAATGGTGCCAGAGAAAGAGGAAATGAGATTCTGTTTCCAACCGAGATTCTATTTCCAACCAAAATTCTTGTCTTTTCAAGAATCTACCACATGTCTCAAAATTAGGTTTCTCATCACACAAAAGAGAGGTGGCCTGCTCTGCATGCATGGGGCTTGCATCCTTCAAACACTGTAGATTCACATCAGGCAGAAATGACAAGAGGGAGAAAATTACTGAACCAACTATTGTAGTATGAATTGTATCCTGGCTTGAGTAGGGCACAATTTCTCAAAAGAAATACTCGTACAGCAGTGATTTGACAGGAGATGCAGTTGGAATTACATACTTTATGTTCTCAACTTTTCTAGCTCTTGAAAAGTGTTGAAAACACGATAGTCATACACTGAAGTATTTGACAATGGAGTTACATGTTCTCTATCTTATGATCAGTTCAAAAGAAATATACTGGGAACATTTTCTGTCATCAAGATCATAAAAATTATAAAACTATTTGTATTTCTGTCTTGAACACAGTTTTGAGGTGGTATATGCATGAATTGCAGACTTAGACTTATTTTTAGTAACCTTTTGTAGACTTATAAATATTGTCCCTAACACAGATTTGATTTCTAGATTTCTCACGTGACTTTCCTAGGCTTTGAAACTGGATTTTGGACTCCAGGTATATTGCAATACCATTCTTTGTCCTTTAAGTATTGCTACTGCTGTTTCTTTTCTTACTGCATGCTTTTGTATGGGCACAGTAACTTTTAGAGACTAATACTGCACATCGATTAGTTGACATTTGTGAGGGCAGCAGAGAATCACATGGCTTGTCATTGCCCACAAATCTGACATCATGACATCTGCAAGAGCTGTAATTGCCTGAATGTTCTTGGACAGTAACATGAACAGTGTGAGACTTCTCAATTTTTGGCAAGCTTTCAGAGCTTGTTAAGACAATTAAACAGTCTTGGAAAAATATGTACATTTTTTAATGACTACAGATCTTAAATTATCAGATTTGTTGCTGATAATTTCATCTGTAAATTGATCTAAATTGTTTTATATAATTGTCATTCAGTTGTATTCCCTACATGTTTTCCTACTCAGCCTTATATCTCCCTTTGAATTGCTAAAAATTGAAGACTGTCTGCTGGTGTGTTTTGAATGGCAGCTCTTAGATTTTTTTTTTGATACTGTAAGCACTTTTTGAAAAGCATCATGCTCAAGTTCACCTGTAGCACTTGTAATAGATACAGTGTATGCGGAAAACCTATTTTCTGTACTAAACTTCAGTTCTGTCTTTAAAACAGGCATTTTTCCAAATATCCTCAGAACATTTTTCAGAAGTCAATTTGAAAATGTAACCATATGTATGCCTTCACCTAGTGATATTTTCTTAGTGAACTGACAAAAATAAGTTTTAGCTAATGTCACACTGCTAAGTCAGAATAGCTGCCAAGCAGTGAGCTGGATGGACTGAATTCTGCCTCCAGAATTAACCACAGGGCGGATTATTAGCAAGATCAAATCTCTGCAGTCTCCAGTGGCAGTAGGTAATGGATAACAGAGAGCAGAGGGGAAATGGGCTCATTTGCAGGTAGCTGAATGCACTCTGTTAATGTACTGGCATGTGTAGCTTGAGAGAATAAATGGGTGTCACTCTACTCATCGGTAGAGTGACACCCAGCAGAGCTGCCAACCTGTCATTTTTACTATTTTTTTTCCTGATCATAATTCCACCAGGTTAACATGGTAAATATAAACCACAGAAACTTCAGTTGCACTCAGTGAAGAAGAGGTCATATGTTAGAACACTGAAGCTTTGTTGTTAACGCTACTTAAAAAGGCAAAACAAACCCAGCACCTATGTTTCACCAGCACTATGGGTTTATAGATACGTTTATTTTAATTTTATTATTGTATGTGTATACACATCTGTAAAAGTAACACAAGGAAAAGACTTTCACTAAGCCTCTCCTCACCTGTCTCTGATTTCCACCTTCTTTTAACTCTAATTTTGCCAGGGCTGCCTACAGGAGTCAATTGTCTGATGGCATGCATTATCCAAGGATTTATTTTCAAATATAGGCACTTTTAAGGGATGTTAATAATCTAAAGTATTAATGAGCAGGAAAACATGGAAAGCTTTCTGCTATTATCAATGAATTGGTTTTCAAAGTGTAAATGACAAAAAATTCTATTTTTTCAATCCTTGCCAATGCCTTTTTCTTGTTTCATATAGGAACACTTTATTAATAGCATCCTAAAGATACGAGATATATGACACATACTGGGCTAAAAATATTTTTATTCAGTACTGAATCCTTTACATCTTAGTTCACACATTCATCTATAGCTAGTAGCAAATTTCACGCAAAATATGCATATTTGGATTAAACTCATAAAATTATATGATGTTTTAATTTTAATTTTTTCATAGAAAAGTCATTCTGCTTACAGGTAGTATTTAAATGTTCCAAACCTCTATATTTAGTGAAGAAAAATACACTGACTTTTTACTGAAAAATATAATGGTGGCCTGTAGGAGAGCTAGCACTATTTTTGTTGGACAATGTTTCTCTTCTTCACTTCATGGAACAGAAATCTGCATTTCCTTACATGATGATATTTTTGAAGGTTTTTGTGTGGTTGTTTTTTAGTTTTGATTTTGTTTAGGTTTCTTTTTTTTTTTCTCTTGGTTGTTTTCTTGTTTTTTTAGTGATTTAATTCCTGTATATTGAATGTAGGATGTAGCAAAAGGACCACCTTCCCATTGCTAATGTCAGGAGCAGAGGAAAGAGTATCCCAGTATCTGTCTCTTGCTTTGTTCACTGCCTGAAGGAAGCAGATGTATACTTATCTCTATGAGAGGCATTTGTCACAAAAACATGCCTTGAAATTATCTCTTAGTTTGCACTAGGCAAATATTCTCCACAGATACTGGAAGACACCTGGATTAGACAGGTGTAGAGAGGTTCAGCCAGCCTAAAGTAGTTCAACAGCTCTTTTAGTAAGAAGGCTGTATCTGATGAATGTGAATACTGCTTCCAGTGCCAGCAGGTCTCTCTTTACAATTTAATTAGCTCTACAATTAGAAAATAAATAATTTCACTAAGAATCCATTTGAGCTGTGTGACCCTTTCAGAAAGCAGCGTGTAGATTCTCTGGGACTAGTGCTAGATAATTGTCCAATACGAGCCACAAATCACTTTCTTAGATCTCAATCTTGTAATTCTCTCAAGTCAGGGGTCTATTACTGGCTCTCACTTTAGTAGAAGGATGGCTGTGGGTTCATATCACCTCTCTGTTTAAGGATAAACAGCATTTAGGTGGTGATTCTTCAAAGTGAGAGGTTTGGTCCCAGATTGTTCTTCCCAGATTTCTCTTCTAGCTCCAAGCCACCCATTTAACCGTCTGAAAGCTGTATCACTACGTGGCTATGTCTCAGTGAAATGACAAGCTGTTGGCTAGCATTTCTCCATAAATGTATGCAGAGGAATGAAGAAGAAGAATAGCATATTTTTCTGTTTCCTTATTTTGATCTGTTCAGAACTTCGTCTGCTTTATCAGGACCTGACAGAAGTGATGACAGAAACTTGATTAATGGCAGGCAGCAGCCTTGACACGGTTCAGGTGATGATGCTGTTTGTACCCAGGTGTCAGCAGAGATGGGCTGGTGTGGGAGAGGGTGTGCACAGCTCTCCGTGAGGGCAGCAGCTGCTGCTGTGCATGCACTTCCAGCACAACAGGGAGCAGCTCTGGGAACTGTTATTAGGTTACAGCTCATCTTCCTCACTGCTAGTATGAGGTCAAAACTGCAATGTAGCCCCAAATTACTGCTTGATAGGTTGTACACTCCAAAATCACGTGATCCTGCTCTGCTTTAGCAGCAGCATATTTCTGTCTGAAGACCAGCTGCAGCCTCACTGCTGTGTGTTTATACATACCCACTAGCTGACACGTGGTTTACAGTGCATGCCAACTAATGAAAAAGAGCTTTAATTAAAAATCTTTAATTGTTTTGTTTTGTTTTNTAGCTGACACGTGGTTTACAGTGCATGCCAACTAATGAAAAAGAGCTTTAATTAAAAATCTTTAATTGTTTTGTTTTGTTTTGTTTTGTTTTGTTTTGTTGGTTATGTTTTTAAAGATAATGTTCTAAAAATGAAAAGATGTAAGGCACCCCTCTGAACAACCCCAGCCACTGCACAAAGGGCCGTGAATGCAGGACAAGACTGCTTTTCTTTGCCCAGAGGACTGAAGTACAGCAGAAGCACTACTTAGGAAAATGGGAGACTCAGATGTATAGAAGCATGATTTAGCAGTCACACCAGAAGATACTCAGAACAGAGGAATTGTTATCAACGTCCATTTGGTCACTAGGTATGTTATCACAATTGACTGTCTTCAGTGGGGAGGGAAAAAAAAAACAACAAAGAAACACCCAGAAGCTGGTCATTATCCCTTGAAAACATTTTTCTCATCTATTAAGCCAACAATTATCTTTAGTTCATCCTGCAATGTTTCAAAATACCTGATGCATACTCCTGTTTTCCCTTCTATACCCAGCCATCACTGATGCAAGTAGCAAAAGCTGGGACACCTGGTAAAGAGCAACGTAGAATTTACTCCCAGTCCATAGTGAGAAGGAAGACTGATTTCCTGCATCTCCTCTTGAGGAATATTAAGGGAAAATTTAATGAAGTAAATGACTTCACTGGTATAGTAACTGTCTTAAAACAAAGTACTAAAGAAAGCAATGCATGACCTGTAACACTAACAAAAGAGAGAATAGAAACATCCTTTAGCTCCTCAATGGCTGTAGATTTTTTACAAAGCCTCTTTTTAAACACAAAATGATGGATTAGGGCTCAGAGTTTTCATAAGAAGCTAACAGAGCTAGATATTCCAGTCCTGTTAACAATAAGGAACTGGACGCTCAGTGTTGCTAGGCAGTTTTGCAACATCCACATCTAGAAATTACAAATGAGTGAAAGTCTAGAAAGTCTTCCAGCTCATTTTTGCATTAAAGAGAAAAATGTACTGTCTAGTACATATGAAGCTTTTATTTAGCCCATTTCAACAGTTTGACTTCTGTAAATATTCTGAACTCTTTCTTTTTTTTTTACTTTATATGCTTTTTATAAAGATTAATCTTTTTCTCCACATTCCATTTTACATGCTTACATTTTCAGTCCTGACAGACAACAGACTCTGATTCTAACACCCTCTATATATTTATCATTGGGTAGCATGTTGTTTGTCTCAAACCTTCTTCTCCTGTGCAATTTCTATAGGTATTCATTTTTATTCATTGTCTTAAAACATCAGTTTCTACAAGCTTTTCTGTCTCTAAAGAAATCCAGGATTAATCAATGTGATTTCCAAGCTGTAGTACATAAAAATGCAAGCCCACTGACATCACTGCAAATTGCACACCAGCCTAAGGTGTATATTGGTTATTTTTCAAAAAGAACCCAGTTCTTTATTCTAAAGGTCTTAGTTTTCCTCTTTAACATTTTGCTGGCCTTTCAGAAAAATAGAACTGTCAAATCCTGATATCAAAATGCTAGGACTCAGAACAGAGGGAGAAAAATATCCCTCAGTACATTTCAGTCCCAAAGTATTTTTAGTTTATATTTTATTCAGATCAAGTCAGAAATAATTTAAGCAATACTTTACAACTAATTTTAAAAATGTTTTCCAGATCTGAGGCCTTATATGATAAACATCCATGCTGAAATTGTTTGACAATTACCAGCTTCAAAAAGTGGAGCTAAGTAGGGTAACACTGAGATAACCCCAGCTGTTCTGCTACTTCTAAGATAAAATGATATATTACAATAAAATGTACAGATACATTTACAATTCCTTCTGAGAAAATGAGCAGTAATTCACTACTGAAGAAATTCCCTGACTTTATATCTGTGCAGGCTTGTGTGCTCTCTGAAAGCATGCCACTAGAAATCCAAAAAGATCCTGTTACTTAAATATTTCATCACAAGTTATTTGTTACGGATGTGACAGTTTTCATAGTTAGCACAGCAAGCTATCTCATCTAGCAGCACTAAAACGTCCCTTTCTAGAAGAGACCCTGTCCTCCAGTGTGAAAGATATTTAAGTAAAACTTGCAGGAGTGAGGGTGCAGACACACATAGTCACAGGTGCTTTTTAGTAGCGACACTCTGCTTATCCTCCAGCCTTAAGTCTGGCTTTCCATTAAAAACCTCCTGTCTCTAGTTTTCACATTTTTAAGGAATTGTTTTTGTAGTTCCAATTGCTTTAAGTTCATTGAGGAGAGTCGAATACATCTGTTGGCTGTGACATGTATTTGACAGGAAGCAAGTACAGGAGGGGATGCCAGGGAGCCACATCCTGGCTATGGTCTCAGGCAGAGTCCTGAGCTTTAAGGAAGCCTCAGGGCTCAGCTTAGTATTTGGTCAATTTAGGAAATACTTGCATCTCCTAAGCTTTTGACAGCATTACACAATTACCTTGGAATTTGAGAGAGTAGCAAGACTTCCTCTTTAGATGAAGCATCCCACACTGGGCAGAGTTTTAAATAGATTCCCAGGTTTAGATAGGGTGTTAACGCAGATGTTGATCAGGTATGATAAATCCTGTCTTTGTATCTTTCCATGACACAAATACAGCTAGTGTTTTTTTCTCTCTCTGTTACTCTTTGTTTAATCTGAGATGTTAACATTGTGAAGTTTTGACTTTGGAAGATTCTAAACAGTTTTGAAGTTTCAGGCAACAGTTGTAAAATAGTTTTCTAAAGCTGATGCTCATTCTTGTGATAACAGATGAGTCAGAGAAGAATGTAGACATGGGCTTCTTGCCTGTAAACTTATATTAATAGAACTTCCTTGTTTGAGAAAATCGTTCATAACTTCAAAAAAAGATACTCGCCCAGATGAAGTAAACACTCTTAAGTGCCCGGATATGACTAGTTTTGGAAATACAAGGTATTGATATTAGAGATAGTTTAGCTCAGCAGTGTATCAGAACAGCTACGACGAACAGTGCAGCATTTCAGGATGCATTTTAGTGCTTATTCCTGGCAAATGGCATGGAAAAAATTCTTGTAAAATGTAGAAAGATACAACAAGGTACTGTGGATTTTCAGATATACTATATTATATAGTACTATGTTACACAACTATAACTTGTAGTTTGGTTATAACATTATGAAAATTAAAGAAAAAATAAAATATCCTCTTGGAATTATGAGCCATCTAATTACAACTAAAACAGATAGAAAATGTCTATGCCTAAATTGCTATTTTATTTGCATACAGAGGAGCAGATCCAGTTTTCAAAGAAGGTCAAATTTTTAAAGAATGTCTGACCCTTGTCTAGGATAGAGGCCCTCAATGAAGGTGAAAAACACAGTACTTTTATAGATTTATATTGTGCTAAAGCACTGAGCTAGATTTATAATTGTGTGGACGGGTTTATCCGCATGCATCACTGAAATTGCTGGGACTGTGACTTGAAACACTGGAAGGGTTGGCCATTAAACATAAGAAAGAGGAAAAGGAGATAAATATATGGTTAATCATATAATAATACACTTCCTTATATTATTAGTTGTATATATTTAAAAAATTGAACATCCCAATATTTGTTCTTCCTTTTCCTGTTTTTTAAATATAAATGAATACTTTAAAATTCCTGTGATTTTATGATTTGTAAAATCTCTGTTGGAAATCCTAAACATATGGGAAGGTCCTAAATATTAAATCCTAATGACTATACTGAACTACATTTATGTAACTGAAAAGGGAAAAAGTTCCCGTTGAGTTTGACCTTAAACTTTTCCAGCAAAAGAGAAGGGGACATAAGAACACTGGTAGTAAGGAAACTGGTTATAAGCCTTTCAGTGGAGACTTATTACCTATACTCTACTACATATTACATGTAATAATTCCCATACACATGTAGTGGAAAGGCATTAAAGCTTGGGGACAGGAAGAGCCACAAAACACAAATGCAGTTATCTTCATTTGTTACCTTACAGATTATGTAGCTCATTTGTTATGCAAAGTGCTGTGTGTCCCACACACGTACATCAATGTGCCATCAAATTTTGGTATTTTTTCCTTTATGATTAACAACATAAAATAGAGTATTTTTTCTTTAACATGGAAATGTCCATAATTTAAAGTCAAACTTGAAGGGATAAGTGCTACAAAGATGCTTGGCTCAGAATCCATGCAGTTTTATATAATGAAAGCTATTTTATAAACAACTGCTGAGTCACAGAAAATTATGTAAATTATATACAGAATGAATTTATAAGATCAAACAGCCCATCTCTTGGCTGATACATGACTGTTCTTTGCACTCTCTAGTACAGTCCAGTTTGTTATCATCAAAAAGAGGAGTCAATGTAGTCTGACTCCCCCTGCTACAGATTTTGCATTTAAGTGGATATAACAATCGTGCCTAAAGTTTTGCTATTTTAGGTTAACTCCAACCTAAAGTGTCCTCCTACCTGCTTCCCCCAATTTAATATAGTTTAAATGGTCATCTTCATGGCATAGCACATACCCTTCTGAAGATCCTGGCATTTGACAGCATTTGCACCAAAAATACTCTAAACAAAATGCTACACCAGAATCAATCAATGGTGTTATTTTAGTCATATTTAATTGTCTTGAAATATGTCTTATGAAAAAATAAAACATGAATAAGCATCTAAGAAGACTTATGAATTGAAATACAGCTGCTTCTCGATGTAAACTTTCTTTTTTTCTTTTCTTCCTCCCCCACCTGGGGCTTTAACAGCTCTGAAGCCCCTGATAAACTGAATTCACACCTTTTCCTCCTTTTTCTCTTCAGGCTTCTCCCTGTTGTTTCTTGGGGGCAAGGCCCTCATTCCTCCACCAAGGACTGTCTCATTTATTTTTAGATACTTCTGCTATTAGTGCCAGCAGGTATAGACAGCTGGGAAAATTGATGCTAACTTCTTGTTTCTTTCTTTGCATCTCAGTCTATTGGTCATTGGCATAGATCGTGGTGTAGTTGGGCTACAAGGACTGTCCTAAATGGCACATTGCAGCAGATTTGCATGAATAACAATAACAAGCAGTGAAGGCTCACAAATGGCTTTGTTTGCTAATTTGTAATGTGGAGGTCAGATATAATGGAATCTGACCTCCGAGGGTAAGAGGAATTGCCCATATGCTGTTCCCAGATCCAGAAACAAAAGCTCTACACATAAAGTGAAACTATTGTTAGACCACTGTTACATGGAGAACACTTGATTCTTTATTTCTTTGTTTGTTCTGTAAGCCATTTTCTCAAAACTTGGTTACATTGGTGCAAATTGCAACCAAGATCTGCTCTAACTTGGAAGCTCTGTCTCAGCTGAGAATTAAAAAAAAGAAAGAAACAAAAAAAGGGATGAAATTGTTAGAGGAATTTCTACAGACCAGCTTTGGGAAAATACTTTTTAGTTTGAATTTGTATTAACTGAAACCCTAATGCTCAAAGCATAGCCAACTAATTGCAGTTTACAGAATTAGAACATCAGAGGACATAGTCAGTGACATAACGATAATAATCAAAGAGTATCAATACTGAGGAAAAGAAAAAATTTTCAAGTTTTACAAAGCTAACTTTAAGCTACTTAACACCGAAGTTGACTGACAGTCACTTAAAATTCAGAATAAATCTAAAAATTTTTGGATTTTCAAATAGTTGTGAATTTGTTGGCAAAGTACACTGAATTCATAGTTCTTGATTTGCTGATAGAAGAAAAAAGGTTGTTTCATGTTCATACATTGCCTTTTAGGGTATCTTGAAATAGGTGAACATTTTTTCAACAATTTTTGTTTTAATTATTTCAGTTGCAGACACCTAAAGATTTTACAGGCCATTATTCTAATTTTTAGGTAAGAATCACCAGTTATTAAAAAAATGAAGTTTGAATATCAAGGCTTGTAAAATTGCATATTTATATTTTAACTTGGTTGATTCAGTCCTAATTTTTTCTGTATAAAGTGAAATAGAATATCATTTTGCTTATCATCTGTATTATTATATAGCTTTTTGATTTAATATAATAAATTCAGATGTCTCTGTTTCATATGGATAGTGCTGGACTTTATTTTGTACATTACTAGTACAAAGATTTTCCCATGGTCTTTGACTTAGCTTTTTCTATTATGTGTGTTAGGGTATATGGACATGCCTTTCCTTTCCTATTTTGTTACGGAGAATATAGACTGGACAAAAAGAGAGAGAGAAGACTTGTCAAGTCTGTTCAGCATTTAGATCCCTCAATATGAAAGCTTCTTTTTCCAAGAAGCTTGTAAGTTTACTTTGAATTTATGGATAAAACCTTTGGATTTAAGGATAACAACAGGGAAGCTTACCTCAATTTAATATGCTAAATAGGACTGGGCAAATTTTGACTATTAGCAGCCTATTTCATACTGACATTAAATAAATCGATGTTTAATAATGGAAATGGTACCTGAACCACAGGCACTGATTCCCTTGGTGAGGTTTCCCAGCAGATACTCAAGCACTTGTGTCATGGTGAGGGGCATGACACACAGGATGAATTTGCTGCCCTTGCTAATGAAGTTGTACCACGGTGCTGAGAGACACTGAGGGACGTGAGTTATTTCATACATGCAGAACGAAAACCAAGCTGGTTAAAGGCAAAAGGCTGGCTCGTGCTCTAGCTCGGACTGAATGGGCCTCTGGCTGCTCCTCTGACACCCCAAACAGGCCTTCAGGAACCGTGGAGTGGTATGACTTGAGCCTTTTTCCTGTTGCTGTTTTGCTCTTCTTCCAAGGCAACATTTTTATAAGTACCTTCAAATGAGAGTGAGTGTGAGTGATTATCCTGACTTTCCCTGTGTCTGAATTTCAGGTGTTGAACATCTGCATGTCTTTGCCCTTTTCTTCACCTGAGGTTGGAGATACTCAGGGATGGCTCAAAATCTGGTAATGAGTACTATCCAAATTCAAAGACGGTCATGGCCAAACTGAGGAGTCCCTTATTGAGTACTGTGCATTCATTACTCATGTGAGATCTGTAGAGCTGACACCAGCAATGGCTATGCCCTTCAGGTTTTAGTCGTATCACTGATCTGTTCACTTGTGTGCTACTGACCCCCTTGTGCATCAGGCCCCAGCTTGTGCTTGGTTTCAGCTAAGGGAGCACTGAGGCAGCGTGTTGGCTGTAGATGCCCAGGTTTTGGCAGCTGGGGGACTGCAGGGGTGGCCTCTGTGAGAACAGAACAGGGGCTGCCCCACACCACACAAAGACAGTTCCAGCTGGCTGCAGCCCACCCACCGCAGGGCACGGCTCAGCCCCACAGCCAGGATAGTGGCTCCTCTGGGAAAGCGTATTTAGGAAAGGTTAAAAATGCTGAAAAGCAGCTGTGAGAACGAGAAGAGAAAATGTGAAATGTGTGCCTTGCAGACACCCAGGCCAGGAAAGGATGGTGAAGAAGTGCCCCAGGTGCCAGGTCAGAGATTCCCTGCAGTCCCAAGAAGACCATGGTGATGGAGATTGTCCTCCTGCAGCCCGTGGATGACCTCCCCCCTTCAGAAGACAGCCATGCCCTGAAGGATGCTTAGAGAGCACACAGAGGAGCAGGCTTCTGGCAGGAACTGCAGCCTCGGGTGGGGGACCCATGCTGGAGCAGTATCTTCCTGGAGATTGTACTCCATGGAGAGGACTCACGCTTCAGCAGTTCCTGAAGGACTGTGTCACGTGGTAGGGACCCCGTGCTGGAATAGGGAAAGAATGGGAGGGAGGAGGAGCAGTAGACAGCTGTTATGGACAGACCTCCCCTCTAGCAACAGGGGAGGACATAGAGGAATGAGGACTCAAGGAGTTGCGCCTGAGAAGAAAGGGGAAGGATGAGGGAGTGATGTTTTTCATTTTGCCTTTGTTTTTCACAGTTCTTACCTATTCTTATAAGGCAATAAATTAATAATGACCAAGTTGTGTCTGTTTTGCTCATGGCAATAACTGGTGAACAATCTCCCTGTGTTTACCTCAGCCCATGAACTCTTCCATCTAATTTTCTCTTCCTGTCCTGTCCAGGAGAGGGAGTGAGAAAGGAGCTGGGTGGGCACCTAGCAGCCTGCCAAGGCCAAGCCACCACAGGCAGTCAGAGAAGTCTGTATCCAAAGTAACTCATCTGATTAACTTCCATTTAAGAACTATTTCTTGCAGGACTGCTGGGTATTACTCTGCCATTGTAGTTTTCCTTTGGAGTACCACAGTGCTAGAGTTTTCCTGTGTATCTTGTACAATCATCCCATAGATCCAGGAATGGCTTAGGGTTTCTAGATATAAAGTAACTTCTGTGCTAAGATACATGTCTTCTGAGGAAATACCCAGTTTCCAGGTATGCATATTTCTGATTTTTTTTCTCATTACCTGAAAGTGGTGTATGTTTTCAAAATATGAACATTATTTCAGTAACTTGCATCTTTTGTAATGTGTAGAGCTTCTTAACCCAGTCCTATGATTAGAGCTAAAATAGCATGCAGAGCTTAAATGGGCTTTTAGATATCCAAAAATGCAGAAAGCTTTTTGGTAGCTTCCAAACATTAATGTCATTACCAAAAGGATGCTTGGATGAAACTGTGGGTTTTCTGAATACAGAGAACTGCAAATTCTGTTAAAGACCTGTCTTCCCTGTATATGTGATCCTAAGAAGCAAAGAGAATTGCTTTACTTGTTTCAGTGTTTATTCTCACCCAGTTTATATAAAGAAAAGCACAACTTAAGGGCACTGAAAATATCAGCTTGTGTCAGCAATTTGCAATAAAATGGGTGATGATGTGAGTAGAAGGATTAAACATTTAGATAACGTCTTTGATAAAGGACAAATATAGATACATAAGGTCATTACTTATACCAATTTTCAGAAGAAAAAAGCATGGTGTTGTTTTCCTAAAACTAAAAGAAGTACAGAGGTACAGGATTTCTCCTGTCTGGCTAATGGTTCCTCTCTTGAAATTCTTCCAAAGCTCTATCCTCACTTTGTGTCTTAGGCACTTCCTCAGTGGGGCAAACAAGAAATTAAGAAAGCTTCTTCAGCAAAAGAACAATTTTCTCTTGCAATTTGAAGAAACCATGAGAAGTTCTGTTAAAAAAACCCCTATGCAATGGCCAGCTGATGAACAGAGAAAGCAAATGGCCTCTGCGTAATTGGAGATTACCAACTCAGACAAGACTTCTTCCCTGTTTTGTGGTACTACTGATTCCATACTCATGTCTAATGCTAATGTTCCTCCTAACTTTCCTTTTTACACTGATGGGCTTTCTCCAGATGCCACTTCTCACAGTGCTTAATGCAACATGAAATGAAAATGAAATGAAAAACTGCTCTGCGGTGATTATTGCCATGCAATGAGAAAATATTGTGACAAACTCCCCAGAGACTGACAAGGAAACTCACTCTGTAACAGCGTCATCTCACAGAAAGTGACCTCTGCCAGAAAGCAGACTGAGGATGTTGGTTTATCTTTTCACTACTATCTTGACAGCAGGTAGAAAATAGAATATTTAGGATTATAACTACAAATAGGATTTTGAACATGGTCAGATAACAATGCACTTAAATTGTTAATATTACCACTTTAGGAACAAAAACTGCATTCTTTTCAAACAGACAGGAAAAATGCACAACTTTGCGAAGTTTCCTGGCTGCAAAATTTTGCGATAATGCTTTACAATTTTGCAAAATCAGCTCGCTTTTGCTATATATTTCTTTAAGATGGATGATATAAATTAATTTGGAATATAAAGTAGACTTCCTGTAAAGTTTTAAGAACTGCTCTGCTGTTCTCTAAAAGCTGCCAACCACTCAGTTTCTTTGCCTACAAGACCTAACTGCAACTGTTGAAACAATCTGTTGTGAGGAAAGCAGGTATAGCTATTTAGAAATGAAAGAGCTGAGTAGCTTGTATCTATATTTGTGCTTCTAGACAGTTAAAAAAAATCCAAACCTGATGCCTACACTGTGAAACTTTTCCCACAGTTTTGTAAGAACTGACAAGGTCACAGCCTGAGGAAATATGGTTGCCAGATGTCACGCCATTAGTTAGAATCCCAGACAGAATAGGTATAAGTAGGGAGAAGCAAGACTTAAAATAACTCTTCATGTAATGTTTTTTCTGCCAATGCTCCTCTAACAATGTAAGTGCTACTTCTTATTTCATAGTGTTAGGTGTGCCTTAATACCTTTATTTAACAGAAATTAAGTATTTAACTCAATTTATAGTTGAGAAAAACTGTAGCCTATTTATCCCATACAAACGGTGTTTTTCATTACCAAGCTTTTAATGAGAAAAAAGACTTTGACCACATCAGATCCTACCAGTGACCTATGATTTCTTTGAACTGAATATTTGTGCAGTCACTTTCAGATATATTTGTTACTCATTTCACTTTAATATATTGGCTTCAATAGAAAGTACTTTTTTTTTCAAGCAGGGGCAATAATTTTTTCAGAACACCTTTCTTACCTTTGAAATTCACTTTTGATACTGGGATGCACATAAATCATTGCCTCACTTCATTGGCTTTTGATGCACGTATTCTACAGGCCATTCTTCACTAAATGAATGCTATATATCTTTAGTAGTGGTTAGTTGTTCTGAAACCTTCAGAGAAACTGGAAAATTGCAAGTCATTTTCTATAGTTATTTTTGTTCAGCCTATCTCTCCTGGACTGTGTATTCTTATTGCTCAAGTAAGGTTTAATACTGGGAACTACTTCGTCTGCTAAAAGTTTTCTAAAAGAGTTTCTAAAACTCTTCATTATAAAACAAAGCTACACTTACTAAAACGAGTAGATCAGGTTTTCTTCTGTGAGAAAATTAACGATGCAGTAAGAAGAAAATAACTTGTACAGAGAAATTAATATATGTGGGAAATATATTTGTTTGTACCTGTATTGTGTTTGCAAAGAAATGCTGTTATTTAGAGTGCTGTATTCACTCATTGTGTGCATCTGCATACATAGGTGAAGGGATAAAAGCCCCACCAAACAGTATCCTAGCATACAGCTACTGTTTCCCTCTGTTTGGCAGCAGAGCTGTGGAGGCCAAGGTCCCATACATTTCACAACGTGGCTGGTGCTGTTATGTCAGTAGACTCAGGAAAATATACAAACTGCCTGGTATGGAACTGATGGAGTAGAAAATGCTGGGCTGGAAAGCAAGTCTGTAAATCATTAAATCCGATCACCAAAACCACATCCAGCCATCAATGTTTAATACAGGAAAGCCTATAAAAACATCCATTCCTCTTCCAACATGCTCTCCAAATCATCCTTAACCAGACATATGAGAAACTTCTAGCACCAGAAACAATAAAAGTTGTGGTGTTATTGAACAGTAAATCTGAACTTTGAAATAAGGAAATGAGCAAGACTGACTCCATAACATTTAAAACTATTAAATATTATTGCTCTTTGATGTGTTCAAGTCTGGTAAACTATACATAATAGTATCATTCACCCTTACACAGAGCACCATCATTAAAAATTCAGGTCAAAATAATAAACAGATTGCTGCATAGCAAAAAATAATAGGGAAAAAGAGAACAGTCTTGTAAATAGACTGACCAGTGTCACGATGAGGAAAGTAGACCAGTAAAAGACCCTAGCAGACCACTACATGTAAGTAAATAGTTATTCTATGCCCGTTTTCATATGGTGTTCATTAGAAAAACAAAAGAAGTGCCTCCAGCAGTTTTTCCTTAAAAGCAGACAATACAGCTTTTGTCTTTTGAATCTGCATAAGAGAGTTACAGACTGGAGAAAACATCCAAGTTTCCCCTTTGAATTAATGATATCAAAAAATAACAAGAATGAAATATGTTTTGATTATCAGATGAATGTTAAAGTGTAAGTCATGCTCTATTAAATTTTTTAGAGAAAAATTACCCTTTTCAGATGCATTGCCTATTTGCTTAGGGCAATCTTGCTAAGAGACCTAACAGTGAATTATCATATACAAATTAAACTTTGATATGAAGAAGGTCCTTAGAGAGCTGGTGAGAACTCTCTGCATATAAATAGTCACAATATGGTGTGGAAGAATCTAGTTACTAACAGGGTAGTGATATGTAAAGCACTATGACTTACTACAGAGAAATAAAGTCACCATAGTGATTATCTTATGTGCCAGTAATGTGAAAGCTTTCATGGCAAGGTATACTTTCTACTCCACTGGTGACCAATTAGTAAATGATTGGCTAGAAACAGAGTTTCTGGTAGTATCAATTACTGTAATTTCCCTGAAAATAATCCATTTTCATCAAAGATCAGCCACTTTGCATACCTCCACAAGCAGACTAGAAAATCTGAAATCACTGAGCATTTCCAGAAAAATCTTCCTCTGGCATAAAGTGAGCTAGAGTAATTATTTTGATGTTTATGAATGAGGTTCCTTCTAGAATCTTTATGGGATTTTTCTTGTAAATATTTTAGAGCTCTTAACGGAATATAAATTCAAGAACCAGATTAGCAGTCAGCTGAAAAAATACTCTGAAAAGCTGTCTACATTGTAGT
Source organism: Gymnorhina tibicen (assembly GCA_013399875.1). Classification (NCBI taxonomy): domain Eukaryota; kingdom Metazoa; phylum Chordata; class Aves; order Passeriformes; family Artamidae; genus Gymnorhina; species Gymnorhina tibicen. The sequence continues at coordinate 442,421 of VXAZ01001984.1, read as the reverse complement.
ATCAGTAAATCAAGGATTGCATGCACTAAGGATGTGGTTTCAGCTCACACTCACCTGGCGTGACTGTGGGCTGTTGGTGCATGGTGACCCTGCACTTTCCTTTTCCCTCCCAGCCTTGTATTGGATCTAGCAAACACATCATTATGAGCTGGATCAGCTTGTTGAACTGTTGGAAAACTATCCCACCTCCTTCCCTGGCAAACCCTGAGTATGGATAAGGGATTGAGCTGATTGTCCCCTGCAGCAGCATAATCTCCAGGTTTAGCTCAAGGGAAGCATCAGGGACACACTACCTGGAGTGGAGGATGACAAGTTGTTTGCGGATTTGATCAGTTGAAATATATTTGACACATCAAATCACACCCAGCATTACACTAGTTTCAAAATCACAGCCCTGCTTATGGGTCTTGGATTTGCATTACATGAAGCAGGGACTGGGCAGGAAGTTAAACTGACCACATCTGAAGGGTGCCCTCCTCCCAGCCTGACAAGTGCAAGCTCAAGAAGGACCTGCAGACTCCACATCACAGGCAACATACAGGCACAGTTAAAGTAGTATTTTTGTCAAATATAAAAAAATTAGATTTCATTTCACTCTAAACAGATAATCCTAAAATTCTGCCTTCACCTCTATCTGAAGTCTGAAAAGTTTCCTTTCCCAGCCTCCCATACATGTTGAGTATTATCAGTCATAGAGCTTCTCTCAGTATTCAGTAAGACTGGAAAAAATTGTAGAAAATTACTAGCCTGGGCTTTGATAATGAAGACTAAAAGGAGAGAAATTTAATCAGTTGCCGAACATCTTAATGACACATGGGTCTCATCAAACTAACTGAACTTTTTTTAAGTCTCAAGTTTGCCTGCTAAGTAAAATAGTATGTAATAGTACTGATCCTAAAAAGTCCTTGATTAAGATTTAATACACTTAAAAGAAAATGTGGCAATAATGAGTATATTAAATCTAATTGAAATTATATATTTAAGGGTGGTTTTTCACTTACAGTGCTGAACCTAAATGCTGTGGACAAAAAAGCAGAATTGTACAACAATTCATATATATTGATACCAGTCAACCAAGAATGAGCAACAGCCAGCAATAATTTGATGTAATGATCAATAATAGTAAAACAGTTCTCAAAAATTTAAAGTATTAGATAGAGCATTTTTACAAGAGCAATTTTGAGCAATTTCCTTTTCTAATACAACAAAAATTTTTACTTCTGTTTATATTCATTTGCTTTTGATGTTCCATTTAGCTAATTATGATGTTTTTAATAATATAAAAAAAAGAAGTAGTTTGACTTTCTCTGACTCTGAAGCTGGAAAGTTTTAAAATGAAATCCCATTCATTTTTTCTTTACATTGCTACAGGAATGATTTAGCATTCAGTAGTATACATAATACTGCCATTCTAGTTAGCATTTAAACAGGAGTGAGGAAGCCACAGTCATCCTGAAGTGAACAGCAATTTTGCTAAGGATTCACATACAATAAAGATTTGGTTTCAAATTTTCACCTATAAAAAATTAAATGCTGATTGATATGTAAGCATCTATCTTTAGTTATCTACATACGAAAATTGCTCCCACTAGGTATATACTTACATATTACCAGTATTTAAGCATTTTCTTATTTTTATGAAAAATGGGTTTAATTATGAAAAAAGTAGTATTCTATATTTGTCAGTGTGTTCTATAACTTCTTAATATTGGTGCTAAATAATATGTTTTTAAATATCTTTTATTCACTGTCTTTTTTTTTTTTTTCCGGATGAGAAAAATACAAATTTTGTTATTTTTTTCCTGTATGATAAAATGGCCTTTCTGGTGTGAAAATAGTGAGATTGCATAGAGCTTTTTATAGCCATTGAATACTATTTAAATCAACATTTCTCAATTCACGCACTTCACTTTTGCTAAGTATCCTTCAGCTTTACAACGATTAATGTTTTCCATGCTGCGTATCAACGTATTTATAAAACCAAGAATATGTTTTATTTACAGCAAAGACATGATAGTCATAAAAGACAGATGAGTCATAAAAGAAGAGAAATTCTGTGTTAAGAAAATCCTAACAGAGCAAGAGAGGATGTTTTTTCAAAGGCATGAAGAGCCATGAGGCACCTAACTGATGTATCTAAGTGCCCTTCATGTCTTTGAAATCTGCCCTGAATGCATGCTACTTAGTAGAATGCCATTAGTTCCATCAAAGCATTTTCTTTTCTGCAGCAAAATTTGATGTCCAGCTAAAATCTGATTTTTACCCACAAAAGAGACTGTGTTTGTGTATTCACTATGTGTGCATGTTTAGCAAACATTAACCTCCTCTTTTTCCTGAAAGAATAGCCTTTTTTATCAGTTTCTGCTGAAATACTTCAGTCCTGGAGTTTAGGATTATATCGTTTTTAGTGATGCCTTTACCGATGTTGATTCCAGTGGTGTATTAAGATGCACATTCAAGTACACTACATGTGCAGTGGCATGAAGATGCTGCAGTGTTAATTACATCAGTAATAATTTCCAGCTTTGGAAGAACATGCTGCATATTCAGTGCTGCTCTTTTCTTTCATAAAGTTCCTGCATGAAAGGAATGAGAGCTGTGATATGATCTTCAGCATGTCCAGGTTGTAGTCTCTGAGTCTTTCTTTTAATTGTTTTCCAAAAGATGCCTCCAGTTACATAAACCTAAAACAGAATAGTATGACTAAGAAGAGTTTTGCTACACTATAATCAACAATGACAAAATGTATTGCTTCATAAATAAACAGCTGTGAAATTCTTAGGGGATCTGAAAAACTTTTGTGGAAGAAGAAGGATTATATAAAAGATCATTCACTTACTACCGCAATTTTGTCTTTGGTCACTAAGTAGCAGACAGATCAGCTGACAGACTATTTCCTGACTGTTTTACATACTGAAAACAACCTGTGCACCCAATCATCATATGAGGATTTTTCACCTTTTCTGAATCTTGTTCTCATATTTTTCAAATGTTCAAGGTGCTTTATGTGGCGAATTTGACAAACTTCTGGAGAACAACCTAAATTTAATGAACTGACTCAGTGTGGTCTACACTCAAGTGTCTACACTTGCAAAGACATCTTCATAAATGTTCTCGGGATGTTTTTGAAAATGATATGTAGAGGCACAGTAGGCTGTTTCCTAATGCACACAATGCCATTTCAGGATCTCACAGTGATCTGACTTGTGACCAAGGTCTATCAAAAATGCCTAGTGTAGGCAAGGGGCTTTTCCACCCTGCCTTGCCAATCAGCTTCACCTCTACTGAGAGATCAGCACATATGTAAAGAACTGTAGTTGAAAGCTATGACATCATGGAGAAAGTAGGTTTCATGTACAAAAGAGCTCTTAATGTCAGTATTTTATTACTTGTTGCAATTACAAAAGTAATAAGAATTTTGTGCCAAATTGTAGAGATCGGTACTGTTGACTTCTTTCTGAGAGATAAGATTATTCATTTTTGAGAACAAACATCTTTAAGCATGCATGTTTAGACCACATTTAGAAACAAGTTCACCAATTATGTCTTCTGAGCCAACCATTTCAGAAAGCAACTCATTCCATATTAGCTATGTAACAGATGTCAGTTATTGATAGTTTTAATTTGCAGCTAATGAAGACCATGATTGAACTTGTGACCTAAACGTGAGAAGTTCCATATGTACCTCTGTAAGCCATCTAGATTTAAACATTGTTTCTTCAACAATAGTTAATTTTACTCCAGAAGGCTGTGAATTTTATTGCTTGACTGATACAGCCCAAAGTCTTCTTTTTTATTTTACTTGTGCTTTGGAAATATAAAAAATATGTGTTAAAATTATTTACAAACTATGTTCAATTAAAACTAGCAGCTGCAGGTACACCCTCTAATGATAAGATCTTGAGAAACAAGAATATCAGAGCAGCTCTTGATCTAGTTAAGAGTGTAAGGCTAAGCACCCGAGAAATGAGAATACTGGAGCACCATGGATCTAGGTGAAGTCAGAGGGAGTTCAGAAATCAAGAGAAATTGCTCATGCCATCACAGGCAGAGTGTTACAGTGTTGAAGTAAATGTGGATCTTTTCTGTGAACTGGAAGAAAAGGACAATCAAGGTTTGACAAGAACTGCTCAGCTGGTTTTTGAAATGACTTCCTGCAACCATATCTCCATTTTAGGGGCAGGCTTGGTTGTTTGTTGGTTTTTAATATGCGTCTGCCCATGAACTGAGTATTTATTGTGCTTTTATGCATGTTTTTAAAAGGATATTCTTAAGAAGAGAACAGAAAATAACCCGTTTGACCTTCTTTTCCATAACTAAGGAAATGGCTGCAACACTTAAAGCCAAAAGGAACAATTAGTTGTTACACATCAAGTAGAACATTAATTTCAAGGCACACCTGCTACTACTGTTTTTAGACATTTTAAAATTTAATATAATCCTTTGCAATGAACATTATGACTCGGCATCTACTCTTTGCGTCCTTTTATGTGGTCTAATGAAGTAAGTATGATTCTTGATGTCAGCGAGATTTATATGTAGGTCTTTCAATAAAATTCTAGCTACAGTGGTATGCTTAGTCCTCATATAACTCTGACAGGAGCTGGGTGAAGAAAAAATGCAAAAATAATATTACCTCATAAGTTTTAAAATATATTTATGCCTGTAAAAGGAAAGAGTAAGTCATCTTCTAAATACTTTTCTCTTTTTTATTCCTTCCTCTATTTCCCCTTAAAGATGACAAAATAAACACAGCTTCTTCTCCTTTTAAGTAGTCCTGCTTAAGAACAATGAACTTCTGAAAAATAAAATTGTTTATTTTTAAATTACCAGTTTTAGATTTGAAAATTTTGGGGCACATTTTTGTCATGAACTCTACTCTGAAAAAGCAGTTCAAGCGGAACGTTTTTGGGTCAGTTTCACTCTCTCAGACAGCGAAATCAGAAAACAGAGCAACACACACCCTTGTTACAATCTCAGTCAAATCACACAAATCTCATTTGATCCTCCAGACCTATGGCAAAACCAAAAACCATAGGCCAAACCCAAAGCTGAGAATGTTTAAGTATAGTAAAGTGACATTTGAATTTGTTTTGGTTTGTCTTTGGCACTTGCTTTCCAAAATGATTGTCTCTTGATGAATCCTTGGGCCAGTTGTGAGTGCTGAAGTAAGGGCTAAAAAGCCAAGCTTGTGAGCTGCATTGTAAACAACAATTAAGATACTGAATATAATAAATCTGTCTACAGGGGAGAATATAATGTTCCAAACATAATTCTTTTTTCTTTGGAAAAAAAAGGGTGTGACACCAGTAGCCATAAAAATTCTTACTGGATATATACTTTACATTTTAACAGAAGAAACACTACAGGTTGAAAAAGGAAGTCTCTGTGAAGTTTCTGCTTTACTGTTACATGAAAAATACATGACTGTAGCTTTCTATATATATTATTTGATGAACTATGTATGGGGAAACAGATGAAACAAGCTATAAATGCACCGGTGCATTGGCTTTGAGAGTACAGGCTTCATATATATTGTCTTTGTTAGCTATGTCCTGCTCCAGGACAAAGTCCTCTGCGCCAAGTTGTTCAGACTGTTTGTGTCAACAATGATTATACAGATGAGGTCCGAGCTGGGACAAGTTCTCCACCTTACCTATCTTTCTGAATCTCCAAATCTACGTGATTCAATGCAGACCTGAACCAGATTGCAAGCGCGTGTACAGGCAATATGGGCAATCAATGAGTAAGATACATGGGCTAACCTCACTATATGAAGCTATTTGCAGCCAACTATTGTAATCATTTACTGTGCATCTTTGTCGACAAGAAAAGTGGTATTTTATTTCTCTAACTTTAACAGGAATCAATTTGTGAGGCCAAATTTACCCTGAATATTCAGTTTTTGGTACATAAACAATTAAAATTATTCCCTTTCTCAATTACCCAACAGATTAGAAGTTAGTCCCCTTGTGCTGGTTTTAGTGATGTCATTTTGCTTTATGCTGTTTTCTACTGTAATATAATTGTTAGAAAACTTTGATATAAGTAAATATTGAGCTGTGCTCTTGCTAAAAAAATGAACAACTCCTATCATCTGCAGAAAACTTTGTAACGAATGTAAGAATCTTAATTTCAGAAGTGCTCATTGATAATTTTAGTCCATATTTCCTCTTGAAATGAAATGACGTTAAATGAAAGAGATGAGAGTGGCACTCGAAAATAGGTGTATTTTAGAAAAACACCCAAGCAAATAAGGACTGGTTTTTATCCATAATCATAAGCGATATAGCATATCATGACATAACCACAGCATGAAGCAGAAGCAATAGCAGTACTCTGATTAAAATGTAGCACATTATTTTTATGTATGACAGTTCTTTAGTAGCTGTAAGAGGTCTTAATGCCATCTATACGTTAAACTAATTTCAGCAGTGTCAGTAAATAATGCCAATTTAACTCCAATCTGAGACAAAAGGTTTGTCTGTGTGAAAGAACTTCCTGTATACTTCACCTCATTTTGGTGGGGTTTTTTTGTAACAATACTTTGAAACTGGGTGGAGAGGGAAGGAGGGAAGTCCCTCCAAAAAAAGGAAAAAATCCCCCACTTTGAAAATATTTACATAAATTATCTTTTATAATAGAAATGGAATTTATCAACAGAAATGTGCAAGAATCTATAAATGAAATGAAGTGGAACAAGCAACTTACAGTGTCTGAAAACTATATGTGATGACGTGATATATAAGGATTTCTAATACATATTATAACATAGGAATGTAAATATACAATATTATTTAAAATACAAATAAAGGAATACATAAAAGGCACATAACTAAAAAGGACTGCAGGAATTAAAAAATCAGAAAATTAGGCCACAGTTACAAAAAATGACCAGCAATTTAGTGATTTTGTATGTATGGCTTTCCTTAAAAGCATACATTTTTTCAAGGCCATCTGAACACTTATCATCTAAAAGATCAAGTTCATGTAAAGCACTACATTAATTTGAACATTTTAGTAAAATGACAACAAATTCCCTTTCTGAAATATACTTAACAGAACAGGAAAGGAAGGCATTTGGGTTCTTAAAATACAATCACAGTTATATGCCTACAAGAACAGTAAGACAAAGGCACGAACCTCCCACCACAATTCAGGCCAAAGAACCAGGGCCAGGGAAGTTGTTACAAGATGATGATAACCTCTGCCAGGCAGGTAGGTAGCAATAAGAAAAAAAAGAGATGTAGTGGACATAACATTGGCTCTGTTGTCAATGAATACTCATAATTTAGGCTTCTGACCCGTCCCTCTGAACTACAGATTTGTATATACACATTCTGATCTCAAAAAAGATGAAATAATTTGTAATCACACTTTTGAATATAATGAGAAAAAATACATAAGCATATCAAAATAGAGAACTCATCAACATGCAAACCCCAAAGTAATTAAAAGTGGGTGTAGAGCTGATTTTAGAAGCTCACAAAAATAAGGAAATCAGATATGAAAGATTTGAATTTTCTATTGCTAAAACCAAATTTCTAGTTCTTATCATTTTAAACAAAAGCTAGCAACTGTTAGGCAGGTCTGATAAGTGATACATACAGAGAGCATTAAGACAAGATGCCTGAATGTATGAACAGCCCAATTTAGTTCAATATGTGTTTTTAAGAAAAATTAATCTGAGTGATCCTACTTACATTCTCCTTGTCTGCCATCCAAGATGCAACATCAGTAGCACACTTATGTGATTTCAAGCTTGGTGATAAACTGTTGCTCTCACTGGGATACGGCTGTTTGCTGCCACATTTCAATGGGAAAAAGTCTATCCCAAACTTGAAGCTATATGTAAAGCCTGAGACAAGCCAAGAGCACACTGGTAGCCTATGGAGAAGAATGTGATGTGAGAAATAAGGCATTGATTCTTCTTTATGTCATGATTTATTGTTAGGAAAATGAACCTCAAGAGATTTTGCCACCTCAGCCGGCTTAGAGAAGACCAATGAGGCCTGGAGTCACCATGAAAAAAGTGAAGGGTGTGCATGGGCAGGATAACGGAAGGAGATGGAGAGAAAATGGGGAAGGCGAGTACTTGGAGCAGTGATGCTAATTTAAGCCATATTTAACATCATCCCTAGTGAGAAGAAAGTTAAGGTATGGAAGACACGGGGGAAAAAGCTACCAAATGTTTTGCATTACTTTTCTTCAACCCTCCTGTTGTCTATCAGTCCCATTTCTGCAAAACGCTAAGTCCTAGGATTCATAAGACTGACAAGGGGGCAGTTTCAGACACATGGAAACCTTTGGTCAACATATGGGCTGGAAAACCTCATCATCCAGACTCAACTGTTTTTTAATAGTGTGGGAGACTGTAGAATAAAATTTCTAAGACCATAAAAAAATTTGTCTCGCATGCAATATGGACTACTGCAAAAGTTGCGTATGGTAAAAGCTCCCTGAAAGCAAAATGAAGGATAAACATTTTTATCCCAGTTGGCTTCTTCACATACGGCTGCTATTGTCCAGCAGCTGCTGCTGAAAACACGGTTTAAGTTAAATACTACATATATGTGTCAAGCATTAATGCCAGCAGGATCCTGAAAATAACTACTTTTTCAAATGCTTGTACCCAAAGGAAAAGGAGGCCCAAGAAGAAGGTAAGAACACACACACACACACACAGACTCCTTGTTTGAGGAAATGACAGAACTGCACAAAAATTAAGCAGAAACTTTCCCAATCAGAGCCTTTCTTGCTCTCTCTTATTCCCCTTTTTAACTAAGTTGCTAAACTTACAACAGTTCATCTAGGAAAAAAAAGGAACCCTCTATGGTGTAAAAAAAAAAAAAGTTAGTATTTTGTTACTTATTTAATTTTCTTTCTTTCTTTGAACACCACTGCCAACCTAGAAAGTCATTTGTATTTTTCATATCAACAATACTGGTTTTACAAACAAAAGTTAAAATCCATAAGGTTTCATGTGATCCCCTTGAAGCGATTCTTAGCTTTGTTATACCACTGATAACATGAAATCATAATTGTAAAACAAACCGTTTTAACTGAAAACACTTAACAAAAACATAAGTCATTCTATATATAAATGAAAAAGCCAAACTTCATATTTGAAAAAAAAAATTTCTTTCAGCAACTCTGATTACAGTCATCATCTCCTGAAATGGTCCTGGTCTGCCAGAAACTGAGGTTGATCAGATACATAAAGAAGCATACGGCCCTTGGATGAGACTCAAGGAAAGTCTTTAACTCTCCATAAATGCCTGAGATATAAAAATGTAAATGCAATCAGGGCACACTCTGACCTCAAATAACCTTGGCAATTAAACAAATCACTGACCTCAACTCACAAACACCTCTGATCTCATAGAAGAATTCAAGCAGAATGTCCATGAATATTCTCACAATCTTGAGTTTCAACGGATTCTTTTTAACCTTGAAATCAGTAGTTTCATAATGAGTCATACGAATAATCTTACTGTCATGCGACCACATAGGTAAGCAAATTATGCTTATCTGTGCAAATCGGGTTGTTGATTTGCATCAGTTATATACAACACAAGCAGAAAACAAAGGTAGTATTTTACTAGCTCCACATCAGTCAGCAAACACGACTTGTGACAACTTTTAAGAGCCATGGTGTCCATAGATTTTAATTCTTCGCCCCCTGCTAGTCACTTCCATCAGTCTCGCACATCCTAAATTAAGAATTGTTTTCTTGCTCTCGAATTAGCATTTTATTTTTAAAAAGAGACCGGAGAACAAGCAATCAAAGCAGTCTGCTTGGCTGAAGTTGCTGCAGCACAGCTGATATGCCTGAAGTTTAGTGTCACTTTTCTCGTGGAGATGTGTGAAGCAGAGTTAAGCACAAAAGTAATGCGCGTTCTGGCGCGTCGCTTTCACGCCAAGGGAGGTGTGAGGGAAGGTGAAGCGGAGGAGAAACCACCTCCCTCCCTCTCCCGCTCCCTCTCCAGCGTAGCGCTGGCCTCCGCGGGAGCGCCCATGGCCGGCGGCTCGCGGCGGGGCAGCGGGGGGCAGCTGAGGAGACCCCTCCGGCCGGGCGGTACCAGCGAAGGGCTGCCCCCCGCCCAGAAGGAAGAGGGGAATTAGCTCCCTGTGAGCTTCGCTGATGAGCTCCTGTAGCCCAGCGGAGCGGTCACACACCGGAGCGGGTGGGGGAGCGAGGAAAGGGCCGGGGCTGACAAAGCCCGACCGCCTCCCTGCCTCCATTCCAGCGCGGCTCCCGGCCGCCCCCCGCGGGTTTCCCGCGGCCGCCAAGCGGGAACGAGCACGGGGCAAGGCGCCCAGACCCGAGGAAAGGAAGGGGCTCGGCCTCTGCGCGGCGGGCGGG
>VXAZ01001984.1:306134-431435 GCA_013399875.1 Gymnorhina tibicen | reverse complement strand
GGAGCTGGTGGGGTGGAGGGGAGGCCGGTGGATGGGGCCGGTGCGGTTCGCCGCTTGCCCGCCGCCCTCTTCCCGAGCCGCGGCCCCGGCCTCCGCTCTCTTTGTTTGCTGGGTTCCCCGAGCCCGCNCAGCCCCCGCCGTGACAAGAGGGGGCCCAGGCCGGCCTCTCGCCCCCGCCAGTTGCGGCAGCGGGGCCTGCCGGGCTCCCCCGCTCCTGCCCTGGGCCGCTGCCCGAATGCATCCCGCGCCTACTGGTGCCATTATGGGGGGCGGCGGAATTGGGCTGATTTCCTTTCACCCCGCCGTGAAACCTGCCTTCAGTTGAGGCTTGGGTGTCCCCGTCTCCGGCGGGGCGGGTGTCCGGAGGGGGCGATTTGGGCAGCCGGTGCCGTGGTTCGTGCGGTGGAGGAGCTCCGGGGTGTTGCGAGGTGAGGGTGCGCCAAGGGCTCCCGAAGGGGCGAGCGGGAGAGGCTCCTTTCTGTGACAGGCAGCACTTAAGAACTTGACTTTAACAAAAAGAATTACCAAATCCACAAACTTTACTCGCTTTCATTGTTCTTCGAGCTGCTTTTTATACTCTCTTTCCCTAATGATGCCACTTCTCTTAGAAAACAGCTAGCCCATGCCAACCCGTTTGCTTAAGAAAAAAGCCTTTGCAAAACAACGGGGTTTTGAGAGGTTGAAGAGGATGATGCTTCTGTGATGTGAGGTACTTTGGCTATGTCTTTCTGTCCTCTCTTTATTTTTGTCTTCCTTTGTTTTCAAAATCATCTTACTTTGGAACACAATTTTTTTTTTTTCTTGTGGAGTAGGTTACTGCATTTAAAGAAGTTGGTCGCAGAATATGCTTTAGTCAGGGAAACTGACTTCCCCTTAAAAAATTCTTGTGCCCTTTCACTGTGAAGTCCCAGCGCCTCGTTCCTACAGGCCAGGAATGTTTATGCCATGTCCATCCTCTTAATACACCTGTAGTTAAAAAATGCCTGCTGCAGGCCTCCCGTCTTGGAGAGTTGCTGTCTGCACAAGTTCTCGAGGAATAATGCATGTGCATTTCTGCTCTGGGTGGAAAAAATAGAACTCGTTCTGTTTCTAGTTTTTGTTTGTGCTAACAGATACATCTTTGGAGTGTAGAAAATATGGAAGCTTTGGTGCAATTATGAAATACATTACTTAGCTTGACTGGAAAACTTTAAACCGCTGGAGAATGTGTAGGTATTTTTTGAGTCTTCTGCAGTAAGACAGTAGTCATAACTCATAGTTTTATGTGAAACTTAGGAAAGACAATTTCAGCTTTTTCAAAATCCTTGGTTTTTTGAAGTGTTAAACAGTACTTGAATGGAGTCTTCACTTGCTATTCAATATTCCTTGGGTTTGTGGCATTGCACTGTGTTTGGAACTGAGCTTTTACATGAAACAGGTTCACCTGTTGTATGCTTAATCAGGGATGTATTCCTTATATCCCAAGTTTTGAGATGTAAGTAGTTGTTTTTTTTTTTAAAGTTAAAATTTAGGAAATTAAGCCTTAATGCTTAAGAGTATAAGTGATGACAGTGTAGTGTTATACAGACATACCTGCATTAGCTAACTTCCTGGAAAGCTGCAGGGGTATGGAGTAGTTAGGGAGAAGCTCTGTGGTGTTTCCAGGGGTTTCATGAGCATCCCTTTATTGTGCTGCATGTATGCAGTATCAAAGTGTTTGCTTGGATTCAGGAGATGTGATGGATAATTCTAAGCTTCATAAAAACTTGACATACTGAAATCTAAAAAAAAAGATATGTATTAATTTATACTATGCTATTAACTTCTTTGATCCTAGATTGTGAAGTTGGTCTTCACCAACCTTGAGTTAGTCTTGGAGAGTGTTTGAAGAAATGGTAACTGGTCCTTATTGTTCTGTGAGTAGACTGCAACTTCTGACTCTCCTTAGCACAGTGAATTGGTGGAGTGAGAGAGTGAACTCTTAACTAAAAGTTGTTCTCACAAAGCAAGTTAATTATTTCTGCTCTTTCTTATGAATTTTTTAATAGTCTTACAGTAATTTGAACATAAACATTTGCAAAACTTCATTTAGTAGGGTTGCCCTGAGTTCACTACATATTTGCTATGCTATTGTTGGCAAAACTGGGGCCATAGTCCAGGGTAATCCCTCACTCAAGTGCCTTATTTTCTCTTGCTTTACTGCCCTCCTGGGCCTACACAGCATTACTTTGGTAGTGTTTGGGTAATACAATGCAGTAACATAAAATAGATAGGAAGGAGACTGTTCTCTGCTGGTGTGTGCCTCAGTGTTTAGTTGATAGGGCTTTAATATGTGTTAGCAACAAATTAGAGAGGGTTGCTCAAGCAGTTCTGATGCTCCAAGGAAGAAAATAAAATACAAGTATAAAAGGGAATGTAATGCAAATGCTAAAATATCTTGAGTATAAATTGGATAGGCTTTGGATTGAAAACAGAATAGAGATATTTTATGCCACATAACTATATATTTTGTACTGTAAAGTATTAAACTGAGAGGGAATACAGAACTTTGAGTTTACTCTTTTTTTATGTTTTTTATTTTTCAGAAGAGAAATAATTATATCTGTAATGTTCCTTGTCCTTATGTTTATTCCAAAATTAGTTTTCATTCTGTTTTCTTGCATGCTTAATTTTCTGGACATAAATATCAGTCTTCGGAAGACAATAGCTATACCTGATGCGAAGGTCCCAAGTTCTTACCACCCCTGTCCTGGTGCTTCCCAATAAATTTGTAGTAGTAGAGAAGGAAGTATCCTTTAAAAAAAAGTTCTTAAAAATTGTTCTTGACAATTTCAGATGGCATGTTATGTACAGCAGTATGTTTTTGTAGAAAAGAAGATGGTTGTGCTTGTAGTGGGATATTTATTGTCCAGGTTTAAAAAGCAGCTTCGTACCACTCAAATGTATTTTTGATATAGCAGAATATAAAGATTCATGGTACACAGGACATTCCTTCTTTTATTATTGTTTTTGCTTTTTCCTCTTGAAATAATTGATTTCTGAATTAAAACACTGTACTATGCAACTTGAATAAATTTCTGTGTTAAAAATAGTTACATTACTTTTGAAAGAAGCATTTAGAAACTTATAGATTTGGGGGTTTTTGTTGCAGACAGTTTTTTCCCACTGTAGCTGAATGATCATAAGCTATTGAAACAAAAACCTGTCACCTACTTCAGCCTCTCCTGGCGAATAAAACCAAACCCAGAACAAAGTGGCCTTTAATTATTGACCTGGATGAAAATGGAAAGCTGACTGTATGTAAAGTGTTGACTGATACATCAAGGTTATGAAAAAGGGTACACAAACTTTGCTAGAGTATACACAGACTGAATTCGAAAAGGCAACGTGAAGCAAAATCTGGCTTAGTCTACTTATTGTGAGAATTAAAATTTTCAGATCAAAGCATTAGAAATTTAGCTCTTCAAGTCCTTAAGCTCACTTAAATAAAAGTTGGTCCGGATACTTTCTTTTGCCAGCTTTCATGGTCTTCTGACTCCTGCTTTTGTCATGTACAGGCATGCAAACAGTAAGCATCTGGAACTCCAGGCAATTTCAGAAGGCTTTGAGGTGTATGGCCTTGCAAATCTAACTGCTATTCATTAGTATGTAACGTGGATTTAAGAACCTATCTTTACATATTTTTAATTTTTAAAAGATTAATTAAACTATTATCTCATGAAACTTTCTTCTGGAAAATATTAAGATAAAATACTCTGGAAACTATTGGTCCTTTTCTGTCTCCTTAACCATTCACATAACACTTTGGACTCTGAGGAACTCATTTGGCCTTGTTTATGACAAGGATGTAAGCCACGTGTTACCTAAAAAATTTTTTCTTGGTTGCTGCATCACCAAGAAAACTATGCAAGTTAAATGTAAGTATTTGTTTAGCGTGGATGTGGATACATTGGCTAACTTGTTCTGCCTCTGACTTTAAATTCCACTGAAGGAATATGAAAAAAAATCTTTCTTGCAGGTAAAGCCAAGCAAAAAATGCTGTATATAGACATTTCTGTCCAGGTGCTGCTCCCCTAACATTGCTTCCTTTTGTGTATATATAGGGCACATAGCCTCTCATGCACTGTCTTCTGTGAAACATTCTTTTTGTAATCTGCCAAGTGCAATAGGTTGGCAGTTTTAAAAAATCTTAGGTTTGTAAAGTGTGTGGGTTTTTGTTATAAACACCCAATAATCTTGCTGTAAACTGCTGTAAAATAGTTTTGGATGAGAGCCATTTTCTCTGGCAGTGAAGGTATAAATAGTAGATGTTAGTAATTTTTTTCGGAGTTTAAGTGGTCTGTAGTTAAAAATTTAAACCATGAAAATGAACCTGTGCATATTGTTAAGTAAATCACACGGATATATGGTATTTTTCTTCTTGGTGCGATGTATAATCAGCAGCTGTATTTGTGTCATTTAACTTGGATGTATATGATGCTGACCTGTAAGAGGAGTTGTGTAAGGTTTTGATGGTCTTGAGTTCATGTGGTGAATGCAGATAGCAGATAAAGTGATTAATTTTAGCATTTGAGATTACCAAAGTTATTAAATCTACGTTTTTGCTCAAGGATATTCTGTATTGCTTAAAACAGTACATGGAATGCTATTCTTGAAAACATTTTTGGAAATGAGATTCCAGTCAGACGTGGTTTTACAGTGTGTGATCTCTTGTTTTTTCTTGAGTAGCTTTATTCTTAATTAATCTTGACTTTTTGTGGTAAATGTGCTAAAACAGTAGTTTGTAGGAGTCTTGAGTAGGTGATTGTTTTTCCTTCTCCAAAGCAGTCTGCATTCCTCAAATAGGCTGAGAACATAGTAGGCTACTCCAAATGTTTCTGAAGCATGTTTGGTCCCAAGATGTCTCCAGTACAGTGGTCAAGCTTGCCTTCTTTTTTTGTTCCTTCTGATTTAAGGAATTCTGTCTCTCCTGGCTTTGCCTCAGTAAGTGCTGCAGAACTGGGCATTTACAAGCTGTAATGTTGACTGGTGTTGGCATCAGTAATGGGTTTTAATATCCTTGGAATCCCTTTGGGTTGGTAATCAGGTATCAGATTAGGAGTTTTAGTATAATAGAGAAATGGAGACAAGTGTCAGCAGGGCAAAGGTTTTTGATTACAGAAGGTGTGCCTTCTAGGATGAGCTGTGTGGAAGCTGTACTCCAAAAACAGGGTAGGCAGCTTTTCAGATGGATGTTCTTTCAGGAGCTGGTGGGAACTGGGTGAGTAAGGAATTCTCGCCGGATTCACTGAACAGAAGCTGCTTGTGCAGGGATACTGGTTTGGGTGAAACCTGTTCTGGGGAAGTTTTCCAAGCTGGAATTTTGGTCAGCCTGAGGAAACTGACTCTAGAATAGTTGGTTTGTGCATTCAGAGGTACGAGTCACTAAGTTATGTGTAAGAGCTTAAGTCTGCATCTGTGTAAGGTAGGTGCCTGGTGGCTTTTTTTATTCCTTCCCCTCCCTGTTCTCTCTTCGGTGGAAAACAGAGGCAAAACCAGTGCTGATCAATGCACTCTGAAACATTGACTTCCTTCCTCTTTTTGGCTTGTGAAAGGAAAAAAGCTGCTGGTTAGTAGTAAGTAATGCTGAGAAATAATAAAATATTAGCCATAAGCCTTTGGCATTATTTTGTGCAAAAAATCTAGTTACTTGGGAAAACACTTACTGCAAATGTAAATATTCTGTGGTGCCTTACTGCAGGGATAAAAGAGAGTCTATATTCACCACCAGCACTGGTCTGACTTGTCTAATTCAGTGATGATCAGAAGAAGACAGTGAATGGAAGTTATGTCAGTACTGACTCAGGTGTATTACAAAAATAAGTGCTTTTGGAATCTGCAGGTTTTTAAATGTTGTTTAACAGGTAGAAAAAGGAACTGAAGTTCTATGTATCATCATTGAAAAGTATGTATTCGTTCTTGTCTTTTTTTTTTTGAATTGGGCTAATACTTTTTTTTTTCCATTTTATTTATAGTGTGTCTTTAAACTTATGTCAGAACAGGAGAAAAAAAGTCGATGTGCCTGTACGTGACTCTTTTTTTCATGGTTGAACTTTGAAGCTTAGCTAGCTTTTGCAGCCAGGCTTCTATACTCCTGGCTCTGCAGAAATTTGACCTTGGTCTGGAGATAGCTATCTTAAGGGCTTTGAGTTTGTGTAAATCTGATAGAGCACATTACTTCATACAGACAGTGAAAATTTTATCTTAGATCCTGCATGTGAGAATTTATACACTGATGCTCAGTGTAAGGCCCAATTTTTTCATGTGGAAGCTGAATACAATGTACAGTGAGAAGTCCCATTGAGTTAAATGTCTGCTCACAGTTAATTAGTCTTTGTTGGGTTAGGACAGAATATTAGCAGAATCAGATAGTTTAGGGCTAAGTGGAAGATGATTTTCTGTTACTGGCAACATTATTTAAAAAAAGCCCACCACAACCACAACCAAACATCTTCCAGTGTGTATCAGGACAAAACAGTGTCTGCCTAAAAACTGCAATTAGAATATTCTCCGTCAGATTTGCTGGTTGGGGTAGTGAGCCGTTTCTTTCTGCAGGTGATTATAGAGCGTAGGTGTAGGAGAAAAAAAGAACTTCCCGATCTTAATAATGAATAATTAAGAGTCTCTCTCATTTTGACCCAAAATGAGAAAATTTGCATGTAGAGTAAGCTTTGTCAGAACTGGTGTAGTCCTGTAAAAAGGTTTTACTGTGACAAGCCAGAACTTTATGAAAAAGATGGCTAAGCAGCTTTGCCTGTGCAGTCAAAATTCTGTTCCTATTCTGATCAGTGTCCAAGTTCTGCAGCATTTTGGTATGTACCTTCTTAAAAGCACCCTTGGACTTGAAAGGACTGTGAATTTAGAAACTTATTTAATGTTTTTCCTTCTGTTTTAGTGGAAACAAAATGTTAAAGTAATTTTTTTAAATTAGCTGGAGATAATACTCTCTCTACAGGTGTGTTTACCCTGTGTATTTGACAGCACTTTGAGCACAGCCATGTCTCCTGTTTCCCATGTGTGGATAGACTCTCAACCATAAAGAAGATAATTCATTTACTCTGTTCTTATTGGGCCTCCTGCCAGGGAAAATGGGAAAGGAAATATTTTAAATAAGCTGTGTTTTGCATTCTCACTTTCTGAAATGCAGAGCTTGGATTACTCTCTGCAGTGGGTCCTAAGACCTTGAGGGGCAGCCAGGCCACATGGGGGATCAGTGGGCACATAGTGCTTAGTGCTTGACTGATCTAGGTTCTGGTACTGGAGTGTGTTCCAGGAGAGACTGCTTAATTAGAGATACTGAGAAAGATTTCCCCTTGGGCACCACCTGACTCAAGATCCCCAAATTTTAAACAAAGAGAAGGAAGTTCTGTTCCCATCCCTCCACCCCTTGCCTTCTGGTTTGTTGTGTTGTGCTGGCTTGTCTGTAGAATAAACCTTACTTTCTGTTTCACTGATTGGATCTCTTTTCCTGGCTATGAAAGACTATCTTTCTGTAGCTGATATTGTTTGACAATCTCAGTTGAATTGTATCTCGTTAAATAATATGGGTGCTACTGAAGAGAAGTGAGATGCAACTATGTAAGAGTGGGTTCCTTACACTTGATGTATTAAATGCTCTTTTGCTCTTAAAATGGATTCCCAAGTGTGTGTGAGTGACGTAGATTGTTGTCACTGTTATTTATTTAGGGCCATAGCCCACCATCCATGGGATGGACAAAATGTATCTGCAATGAAATATGACATTAAGTACAAAAGTATGTAGCTAAAAATTCCCTTGTCATTTGCATGCACAGGTTTCACAGACTGCAAGCAGTACAGGCTACATATCCCAGTGATGTAAAAATACAGGATATAACAGCTTGTTAGGTAGAGCCTTCATTCAGAATGTAAGATTTTTCCACTTCTGTCCTTTCTGTTTGAGGACTACCAGGAACATCAGCCTTTTGGCTGCTCTGTAGTGTGAAAAGATTTCTATTCCTTCTTCTAAAGCTGTTGTGCAGAAGATTAACAGAGCTGAAAATGAATGGTCTAGAGGAAGATGGTGTGCTTTTTCTCATCCTAGTGGAGTAAGCAACTGCTTTGAAGAGGGAAAACCTGAATCTGACTTTCTGTTCCAATTCATCCTGCATCTGAAACTGTTGCTGCAGAGTTGAGTATCTTAAGAATAAGTGGAAATCTCCTTTCATGATATCTAGGACCACTGTCCAAGTAATTAGACTTTGTAGTTTGATTTCCATTTGTGCAAGCTCCGTATGTGATCCAGAGGGGTACTATGATCATACTTCCACTTCTCATGATGTCCACAAAAAGTTGTGGTTGCTACTGAATTTTATGTGTAATGATGGACAGAGTTAGATGTGTAGGTAAAGGTGTTAACCACGAGGCAGCCACTGATACTGTTCTTTTAACACTAAGTACTTCTGCTTCTATATACAAAAGATAAGGCTAAAGGCTACTGAGGAGCTTTTAATTAAAAGAAAAAAAATCTCTCTGAAATTCTGGTACTTCCTAGATTAAGCTGCTCCCTGTATGTGTAGGGAGAAGGATTTTCATGAACAAAAAAGGTCCTCATGTCTGTGAAAGTTTTAAGGAACCTGACTGTTGTGGTATACCCAAAGTACTTGCATCTCCTGTAGATTTTTAGAGGGGTTGCTTATGCTTAGATACTGGAAAAATAATCCGAACTTGGACAAAAGTCAGATTTCTTACCTCTGTTTCAGGTAAGAGTAGTTGCAGTTCTGACCTTTGTAGTTTGTCAAAATGTACTTTGCTTTCATTTTTTTTTTTTGGAAAGCAGGCCATCAACCTCAGTCAGATCTGTTGTGTTACAAGCAGAATGTGGTAGGGGTTGTGAGAATGCATTGTGCCATGCTAGTGACACCAGTTTAGCCAACTCAAGAGCTCGTGTTGTATAAAGCTTAAACTCTGGGCCTTGGCCTATTTGTTAGTCTGAATTTGCTTTCATTGAGGGTTGCACTTTAATCACTTTAATTAATGGTTTAGAACTAACCTTGAAAGGTGTTTGGTTTTTGCTGCTTTTTTTTTTTGGGGTGGGGGGTGCGGAGAAGAAGAGGATTTGTTTTATTTTTTTGTTACCCTCCTCCATAACTTTGGTGGTTTGCTTTTATTTTTTTCTGCTTCTTTTTAACACGGTTAGCTACATACCACTGATGGATCTTCTGCTCCTCATCCTGCTACCTGATACACCTTGGTACTGTAACATGGGTTATTCATTTGCTTACTGCTTTGATAAACAAAACAACTGGGCTGCAAGGACTTTGTAAAATATCTGCTGAATTGTGAAGTTTGAAAGGAAGACAGGAAGTTGAATCATGACTAGAGGACAGTGATAGAAAGTTACTGAAAGGTTTGGTGTATCTCAAAAGAATGATGAAAGCCAACCTTGTATGTTTGACTTACTCCTCCGTTGTCAGCAAACCCCTGAAAGGGACCACAAACTTTAACTGATCTCTTGCAGCACACAGCAATTTGGTGTTGCAGTGAACTCCTGGAGCTGCACTCGTTTTGTTCTGCTGCCATTTTAGAGAGGTGGGGGAGATTGCAGATTTGGGTAGGTAGGTGTTTTCTCAAAACCCCAACAGGTCTCACCCCTTTCCCCCATAACTCCACATAATGTGAATTCAAAATTTAGGTTTCAGAATTAAATTACCTTCGTTTTGCCTGATGGTGCATGTTATTCAGCTTATGAATCCTTCTAAAAAAAGTGGAAATTAAGCTCTCTGTGTTCTGACTCATGAAGTTTTGAATAGAGCATCGAGTGCCTGTGCTCTAACATTTAAGTGTTGGACATAGAGACAGCAAAAATTTCCTTAATGAAGCAAATAATTCTGTCTGGAATTTCAAGCTTAATTAGTGTACTGTTAAGTAAATGGTAGGACTATATATTTTAAAGGATGTTGGAGAGCAGCATTAATGTAAACATTTTTGTCCCACATGTGAGAGAAGAAAGAGAATTTGTCGGGAAACTCTTCTGGCTTTTCTCAACTTCTGAGTTCTTGGACTTTGAACCTCAATGAAATTGTCTGCTATGTTTCCTATATAAATGATTCAGATAAAGGATATAAAATGACTTTTCTCACTATGCTGTTCAGGAGGGAAACCACAAAGCATTTTACTTGCTGAGAGAAGTTGTCTGTGATTATTTTAGTGATAATGGTTTAAATTTTCAAGAAAGTACAATTAGTGGAACTTAGAGATCATTTTAGGAATAAAGACTCCCAAATTTTGAATCAATATGCTACATAGAAAATGTTTTTCAGGTTTAATATTTTGTGCTACTGGTTTCTTACCATAGTGATATAAAAAGTATCTCCTAAGTCTTTCTCTTTTTTACTGTTAACCAGAATTGAAAAACAGGTCGCAGTAACAAACCACTTTTGCTTCTAGTGAACGTGGGTGGTATCTTTAAGGTCAAAGGTAAACGTTTTTATGTTACAATGAAAGTTTTTGTGAACAACAGTTTCCTGAGATATGGAGTTTCATGCCACTTTCCTCCTTGGTTTTCAAAATACTTCTGAGTTCCAGAGAAAGCTTTTCCTGTATTTAGAAATGCACTTGGGTTTTTGTATATGTAAGAATATATTAATTTTTGCCATGGCTGCTCTCTCAGTTGGGACACTGCCTATCTACTTATTGGATAAAACTTCACTGGGCAGCCCTCAAGGGGCTGCAGGGCATACACAGAAGCCTTGCATGGTTGAGTTTTCTCTCTATAGGAAGTAATGCTAAAACAAACAATAGTCTCGGAATGTGAGTTTAATTCTGAACTTTTGAGAAGTGATTAGGGAACTTGGCTTCTTGAATAGTAGCTTCTTACTTTATATGAGGCACTCTATTGCAGTATTTTATGTATTTGTTGTTATTTCAGGGATTAGAATGATCTTGATTGGCTAAATGTAATTATTGTTTAAATGTAGCCAATGCCTTTTCATCTCAAGTTGTTCATAATTCACTGAACATCTATTTCTCTTTTCAGTGAATTTTACTGCAAGGGTGCATACACTTTCAAATTATATATGTTATGTATGCATTTTAGTAACATGGTTATTGCTTTGGAAAAGTGTTGCTGTCTTTACTTAAAAAAAAAAAAAGAATGAAATCTATGATAATTTCACAAAATTGCTTTTCTTTCACAATACACATGTGAATATTATCAGTTGTTGGTGTTTATATTCCATTAGAATTTTCCACTGTTAGAACATGTGAATATTATCAGTTGTTGGTGTTTATATTCCGTTAGAATTTTCCAGTGTTAGAACTTAAAGATACAAACTGATTTGATGTGCATAAAAAGGGAAAGCCATAGAGGTAGGAGTCTGCAGGTTGAAAACTTAATAAATCTTTGAGTTGTGTGGCAACCAAATGCCTTGATGCAAGGCAAGTACTATGTAGTATTGACAGTAAATATTTTTGTATGATCTGAAGGGGAATGGTGGACCTTTGTGACATCTGTGTAGCAAATACATTGTATTTCTCTCTGATAATTTAGTGAAGGATGTTCCAAAACAGAGGTCAGTACCTTCTTGTCTGCGATTCTGGGAATTGTCCTTATTAGCTGCTTCTTCCTCCTCAGCATGCTTGGAGATTTCTCTGCATGTGTGAACTCTGTACAGATGTTTTGGGAGATCTTTCCAGTTTTATTTCTCTTTAATCAAGACACTGTGTTCTTTCCCCTCAGACCATAAATGGGTTCATTTAATCCTTCCATGTAGAGGGTTAACTGTCTCATAAAGAATTGCTGCATCTTAGCTTGAATTGAGAGGATAGAGTGTTATCCTCTAAGGAAAGAAAGCTTTTATTCTTATTGAAAATGGCCTGGTGGAAGCAGGTGGGGGTGATAGCTGTAAAAACATTGGAGATTCTACCTGGTCATACAAGTTCAAAGGGTCATTCAGCCTCAGTGAAAAATGATACCAGGGAGGTTAATTTGGAGTCAGCCTCAGTCATGAGATCCAAGGCAGAATGGTACAAGATGGTGTAAGGCTGCAGTATATTGCTGTTTGTTCCAACCTCCTAGAAGAGCTGAAAAATAGGAAAATGAATCTTCCAGGTTCTCCAGTTGCAGAATGTGGCTGTGCTGCATATGACAGAAAAATGGAATCCTCTTTTTCTGTATAGTGAATTTTCGAACCAGTTTCTGCCTATATTGAAAAATTGTTTCAGGTGCTTTTGTTTCAGCTCCTGTATTTGGTAGACAAATCTCTATCTAATGCATTTATCTTTTAGAGTTTAACAGTATTTCTTTTATTACTACTGGAATATATTAGATAATTAAATTCTTCAAGCAATAATTCAAATTAAGTTACTAAGATTTTGGGGTATTTTTAAAAAGGTTTTGTTTTTTTTTTTTTTTTCTTCCATCTGGGTATTTTGAGAGTAATCATATTACGTGGGGCTAATTTGTGTGGCTTTTTGGGGTTTTTTCCTTGTTGTTTTCAATATCTTTGATGCCAGGTGGATGTTATTTGTAGGAATAAAGGCCAATTATATATGTTTCTGGTTGTCTATCAGATAAGCATAAATGACTTAACTGTAAGTGGGAAGGTGAGCATTTTACCGCTTGCTGGTGAAGATACGTGTTTTACAAACATGGGCTATGAAGCCACCTGTTGGCTAGATAGTGTGGCTAGTGAGGTGTTTAAAATAAAAGGTTTAGCTATGTTTTGGGTTTGTTTGGTTTGGTTTTGGTTTTGTTTTTTTCCTTGTGAATGTGGCTTCATAGCTCTCCTGATATGTTGTATTCTCAGTTTTGCTCCTCAAGAAGACAGTATCCCATATTACATCTTAAAGAAAGCAAAATTGTCAGTCATGCTTTCTTGGTGCTATAGTATGTTAAAACTACTTCCTCTGTCTTCATTTCACATCAGGTGACTGGGACAGACAGAAGCAAAAAAGATGACTATAGCAAATTAACAACTGGTAATTTAGGGAGAATGGCAATATTTAAAAATTTGTAGTGTAGTGATATATGTAGTGATGCTGTGTAAACCCTTATAATTTTCAGCAGAAATATGAATCACAGAATATTCTGAGTTGGAAGGGATTCACAAGGATCATCAAAGTCCAGCTCCTGGCCCTGTGCAGGACAGACCCAGAGTCACACTATGTACCTGAGTGCGTTGTCCAAACACATCTTGAACTGTCAGGTTTGGTGCTGTGACCACTGCCCTGGGGAGCCTGTTCCAGTGCCCAGCCCTCTGGGTGAAAAACCTTTTCCTAATATCCCACCTAAACCTCCCCTGATAATCTTCTTTCCATTCCCTTGGGTCCTGTCACTGGTCACCACAGAGAAGAGATCAGTGCCTGCCCCTCCTTTTCCCCTCATGAAGAAGTTGCAACTGCAATGAGGTCTCCCCTCGGTTTCCCCTTCTCCAGGCTGAACAGACCAAGTGACTTCAGCCACTCCCCATATGGCTTCCTCTTAAGGTCCTTCACCATCCTTGTGGGTCTCCTTTGGATGCTCTAGAATAGCTTAATATCTTTCCTATATTGTGGCACCCAAACCTGCCCCCAGCACTCGAGGTGAGGCTGCCCCAGTGCAGAGGAGAGTGGGACAATCCCCTCCCTTGCCCAGCTGGCGATGCTGTGCCTGATGCCCCCCAGGACACAGTTGGCCCTCCTGGCTGCCAGGGCACTGCTGACTCAGATTCAACTTGCCATCGACCAGGACCCCCAAGGCCCTTTCTGTGGCACTGCTTTCCATTCCTCATTCCCCAGTCTGTCCATACATCCAGGGTTTCTCCATCCCGGGTGCAGAATCGGGCACTTGCCCTTGTTAAACTTGTATGGTTGGTGATTGCCCAGCCCTCTAATTTGTCAAGGTCTCTCTGCAGGACCTCTCTGCTCCTCCCAGTTTTGTGTCATCTGAAAACTTGCTCAGTATCCCTTCCAGTTCTGTGTCCAAGTCATTTATAAAGACGTTGAAAGAAGCACTGGGCTGAGGATGGAGCCCTGCGGAGCCCCACTAGTGAGAGGTCACCAGTGTGATGTCACCCCATTCACTATAACCTTTTGTGCCCGACCCATGAGCCAGTTGCTCACCCATTGCATGCTATGTTTATCCAGCTGCGTGCTGGACATTTTGTCCTGAAGGATCCTGTGACAGACAGTACCAAAAGCTTTACTGAAATCCAAAAAGATAACATCACTTTGCTTCCTTTGATCACCTAGGTGGGTTACCTTGTCATAAAGGGAAATCAGGTTTGACAAGCAGGACTTTCTTCTTATGACACCGTGCTGGCTGTGACCAATGACTGAGTTGTCCTCCAGGTGTTTTTCAATACCTCCTAGAATAATTGTCTTTGTAATGGTACCATGTGGTATGAGGCTTCTTTTTCTATTACCTTCCTGTATTTTCCTCTTTCTCCTCACAGTATCGTCCCTTTTTTTTATAGTAGTTTTTTTTTCCGTGGAAGGAGGAAACAAATGTAATGCAGCATTGTGTGTTAACCGAGTAGTGTCTTTCTGTATTGCCCATTTGGTATGTGCCCCTTGTGCTGTGGGGTTCACTGGTGACAGAGGTTTGGCCTGATAAGCTGAACATCTGTTCTGATAGCAGAGTGTAGGAAAAGATCATTCATGGTACCTGTTCTTTGTTTCCTCATCAAAATATTTGTTTGCAGAAGGCCCTTTTCAGCTGTCTTGGTTCGTGTTTTGGAAGTGGTACACAGTAACGGTGTTTCTCTGCTTGAGAACACTGGCCCGAACTTTGAAAGCGAAACCAAAATCAATATAAGTCAATGTGAAGTGGTAATATTCAGCTGTTGCATGTCTGCTGAGTGTTTCCTTTCCTTTTTTGGGAAGGGCTGGAAAAGTGTTTCCTCACAGTTACATTATTTTGTCACTAACATTAAGAGTGGTCAGATTATTGCTGACCACAAAAAATCACTTTGAGAGAATGGTCTGCTTTATTATTTCTGTCTTTCTGGTATACGCTTTGAACGGATGGACAGCATTTCTGAAATCACATTTGGGAATGCATCAGGATCCTGAAGCCAAACTGCATTCAGATTTGGGTTTTAGTACCTGCATCCATAAAATTACATAAGTTATGTTCGTTTCAACACACATTCCAACATTTAGACATTTATGTGTACTTCTCAATGAAAAGAAGCACAGAAATGCAATTTTTTTTCCTGTGTTTTTCCCATTCTTCCTTTCATTTTCATGATACTAATTTCAAACACTTGTGTTGTTCTCGAATACATAGGCACAGAATCTTTTCCTTGCCATCTTAGAGCAAAAATGTTTCAAAATTTATTCCTTTTGCAGAATGTGATGTCGGTCCATGTTGTTAAATGAAATGCTGGTTTGTAGAGCATTATCGTTTTACAACTTTTCAGAGTCCTCACATAACTGTGTTATGGTTTAAGAGGATTGCATAAATATCTTGGGTAAGCATAAATCCTTCTTGTTATCATGTTGAGGCTACCCCATACCTTACAACGGGGAGGAAACATTTTGGTGTATTTATCTTCTGTCAGAATGGAGTGGGGATGGACCCTTAGTTGGAAAGGAATTCTCATGCATTATCTCCCAGGAAGTCTAACCTTTGCTTATGAAACTAAACTTAATTTTTGCTGACAGACAGTCTGCTGCAAGGCTGGCTGCTGCATTCTTGTAAAATAGTGAGAAATGAAAACAGAGCCTAACTGAGCATTATTCTCATTCTTCATCTGCTTCTGCACAGCTGTGTGAAAACTAAAAGTAAAGGTTTATTTGCACTCAATGGATGTGATTTCCTGCATTGAAACACATGAACATAGCAGGTTTCTTTAGTGACTTCTCCCATTTGATTCATCAAAAATGTTCCACTTTTTTCTTTTTCAGTGCCTTGGCATAAATAGAACTACTGGGTTATTTTTGTTTGCTTCTTTTTCCTTTGCTGTTAATCAGGGTCTTAAAGCCAAATTGTGGCTTCATTTTCGTGGTATTTTTTGCCCATGCTTGAAACAATTTGTTAGCAGTATGCTTTATTATCATATGTTTGCTTAAAAGAAAGTGATGAAAGGTGGTACTCGTGTCTGTCTTTTAGTAAATGTATGAAAAGTACAGTCAGCTTGTTTCCCTGTTTGTATGTTGATTCTCCGTTTGAGAGAGATCTAGCAGGAATGGCTGAAGTGGTTACTGGCTGTCATCCACCCAGCTTCCCTGGAGTTTCCTCCTCCAACAGTAGCTCTGGTATCGTGACGCTGTGTGTGTTCTTGAGCTGACACCAACTGGTGCTGACTTCAGTTTAACACCACCATGTTAGTGTGCCTATGGTAGCTCGGGAGCAGATATGGATTCCAGCCAGCCATCCTTGGGTAACAGAGATGTAACCTTGGCTGAGGACTGTTTATATTAGTAACTGGGTTTGGCTATTGTAGTGATGAAATTATTGTAGTTACAAGACTGTATATACACATATGAACCGTAATAGAGATGCCATTTAGCACCCTTAAGTTACTCCCCAGAGGAAAACCACCAATCAGATAGAAATATTCCATTCTGCAACCAAATATGGGAAAGAACAGGACTTACTGCAAGCACTCATGGATTAAGTAGTGTTCAAAAAAAAAGGAAAAAAAATCAGGGGAATCTAAATGTTAAAAGAGCTTTTTTTCAGCAGCAGGCCAGGGACAAGCAGTCAGGGTATTTGGACTTTTCCAATGACTGTGTTCCTGGTTTTGCATACATTTAATTTCTGTAATCAGAAGTGACAAAGTGACACTTCCTTTGTGTGTTTATTAATTTACCCCACTTTTCTACATATTACTAAAGGTGTACCTTGGTTATTCTCTGCTAAAGGTTTCTAGTGATTAGGGTTACTCTATACTGTGTTAGAACAGTAGTGCCCATGGACTATTTTCTCTTTAAGCTTTGTGAAAAGACAAAAAAAACCTGGAGAGATGATACGACTAAATGAAATGACTTACTTGTTGGTTGGTTGGTTGGTTTGTTTTAAATTGTAATCTGTATAAAACCTGTTCGATTATATTGGCCTGTAGAGAGGTTGACCATACTTTTCTCAGCTGCTCAAATCTTAGAGGATAGAAATTTAAATTTGTGGTGAATAACTCAGTGTTCAGGTCTTTGATTAGTTAGCTTAAAAATAGGAGTACTCTTTAAGTATTCTTGTTCTAAGTGTTGTACTGTCAGATGAGCTTCTCATCTGTTTTTCCCTTGTTCCAATTTTATGTGAAGTTGTACATCTGAGCCTTGCGCTCACTAGAAAAGCGGGTATGCAGGTCAGAAGGGCTTTTATAAAATTTGCAATCATATTAGGACAGTGTTCATCCATTAGCAAGCAAGCCACTACTAAAACCATTTACCTTTTTTGTTGTTTTCAAGGTATAAGAGCATGCAATGGAATTTAGATTCTTTCATTTAAAGACTCTTCTTACTAAAAAGCAGTACAATGTAGGAATTTACTTGAAGCGCAGGGAAGGAAAAAATCTCACCGTCTTCAGTGTGCTTATGGCATGTATAGCGAAAAAGCCAGAAGTTGCCATGTAGTGTGTATGTTCTTTTAGAAACTCATGGTGTTTGAAGTAGATACTGAATCTCTCTCAATGAGTACTTTGTGTGTAGTTTCTGTACTCATATACCCTGAAACTCTAAGTACATAGCAGGAAATACCTTGAGTCAGTATTTTGTATACTGGTTTGAAGAAAAAGTTCCAGTGATACAGGCTTCAGTGCTGAAGTGAAGTTGATGGGAATGGGTATGGAGAGCAGCTCCTTAATAATTCACATTTATAGATAAGACACTTAGGAATTTCTAAAATATAGCACCTGAAATATGCATTATCTTAGGATACTGTTTTTAACATGCTCTTCCAAAGAATGCACGAGTATATTTCAGTAAGAATTTGCGGACAGCAGGGGAATGACACCTTATACTTCTGCAGATTAGAATAGGCTTCATTATCTGACTGTAAGGAGAATCTGGTGCTTGTTGTGCCCAGGTATGCAGAAACTTTTCACTTTTGAGGTATTTTTAGTTATTTCTTAATATAAATAATTATGTTTAAATACGATAAATTGAAAGTGTAAATGATGTAAGTTTTATGATGATCCAGTATAAGAATAAATATTATATATTTCTAAGTGAAAGACAGACTTTTCAGGAATTATGCAGGATGATGCGGGTTTAAAAAAATCAAGTTCAGTGCTCAACTGTTTCACTTTATGGAAATAAATAAGCAGATTGACATTTTATTTTAGAAAAGTTATCTGAAGGAGCATTGACTAATAATTTGAAGCGATTTTTGTGATGATATTTTTATTAAACTTTTTAAGGACAAGTCTTTGTTCAAACATGAGTTGTATTTTGCTGTATGTTTCCAGTATGATGTTTTCTGTCCTAACTCCTTAAAATTAATCCTGGTTTATTTCTATTGTACTGCATTTTGGCAGCATTGTTTATAGTATTTGTCTCAGGAAATAAGTATGCCTAACATAAAAGTGTGAAAAAGATAAGAAATTAATAAAGACAGCATAAATATAATCAAATTTTTTTGTTGGTATACTTCCGCAGACACTGCTTCGAGATAGATATGTGAGTCCAATCTACTGAAAGCATTTTGTAGCATCAAACTGAAACTACTCTGAAACGTTGGAATATTCAAACTAGATTTTCAGAAACTGATGCATATTTAAAACTTTCATAATTTTTCATACATCGGTGCTGGCCACCATAATAATTAATGTAGATTGCATGGCCTGCTCTTCAGGTTTCCAAGAAGCAGCCTGTAAAATGAACTTCTAGCCCTAATTATCTTCTCTAATAATTTCACATTTGTATGCGATTGATAAATGTTGCTCTTCCTCCAAGTGAGGTGTGCAAATTTAGTTTTCATTATTTTTGTGTGCACAAAGGGGGCATGGTGTTTGCTGGGTAGTAACCTGGTCCTTTTTGTCCAGAGGCCTGGCCTGTATTTTGTCAACCTGCATAATATTAAAGATCCTGAGATGCAGAGTTTGTGATGAAAGTTCTTCAGTTTGAATTTCATTCTGCCACATTATTGTGTGCATTAAGATCTCATTATCTTTCTGGATTTGATTAATCTCTTGTTTTCAGCCTGTGTGCTCCAGGTGTTTCTGCACACATAGCCACCAGGCTTTGGGAATACACTGGTAGAGTTCAAGTCTGTTTATAGTTGCAAATATATGCCAGAAGAATTTCTAGAGGTGTCTCTTGTTAGGCTGTCTAATTGACTGTACAGCAGATGGCACTGGAAGAGCACATTGGTGGGAGACTTCAGTCATGCTGTAATTCGTGCAAAATACTAGCAAAGCTGTTGCTGTGCTGAGGGTTGTGAAGAAGTTGCATAATTCATTTTAATGTATCCCAGCAAGGGGTGTATGCCTGGGCTCTTCTGCTCCAGCTCTATTAGATGCAGACTGCAAAGAATTCTGTATTTGCAAGCATATGAGTGTATCATATATTGAGGGCTGTTTATACAGTGTTTTTAAACACATTGATATGCAATGCAGAATTAGCTGGTACTTTTTAAGTGCATGCAAAGAAAGAGGAGTATCGGGATCAATTAGGGTATTTGACTTCAGGGTGTATTTATTTTCTCCTGTCTTGGATAAAATATGTGTAGGAGGTATTACAGAGTGGGTCTCACATGGAAGACTTGTTTAGAGACTTGCTCTCATGGTGTGATTGTGTTCAGTTTACTTTGCAGAGCTTTTGACCTGGACTGTCACTAGATTTTTATCATCTCCTCATGCATGAATGAGCTGGGCTTCTGGATACATGCATGTTATTTATGTGCTTTACAGTTGATTATCAAACTTTTCTTATCTCTTGACCTGAATTTTTACAAGGATACAACTAATGAGCCATGCATTTTATAGAATCTAGAATATACTGAGTTGGAAGGGATCCATCAGGATAATTGAGTCCAGCTCCTGGCTCTGTGCAGGACAACCCAAGAATCACACCATGGCCCTGATGTTCAAACAGTTCTTGATCTCTGTCAGGCTTTGTGCTCTGACCGTTTCCCTGGAGAGCCTGTTGCAGCACCCAACCACCCTCAGGGTGAAAAACCTTTTCCTGGTATCTAACCTAAATCTCCCCTGACTCAGCTTCGTGGTGTTTCCTTGAGTCCTGTCACTGGACTCAAGGAAATAAGAGTGAAGAGATGGGTATCTGCAGACTGTACTTTCCACAATGAGGGGGGAACATTTCTGGAAAAGTAGAAATACTATCAGCTTGTGAATGTCAGAAGCAGTTGGAGAACACTGTGGATTTCACAGGTGGAGCTAATGTGACAGTTCCCAGGCTTCTGGTACTGCATACACAAAAGCACAGTTAAATTTACCAAATGAATCAATGATCTGACTCTGTTAGTTTAGGAGAAGCATGGAATCCTGAAGTTGTAATTTTCACTCATTTTGTGAATTCATTCGGTTACATATGACAAAAAGAATTCTGCAAATGGGAAAGGTGGCAAAATCCAAATGGTTTAGGAATAGAAGGTCAATGACATTTTGATTCTCCTTTTAATTGACATGTAAGTCTCCCTTTATCTGCACTTGTAGGAAAGTAAACATATTGTTTTAAACTTTGAAAATTCATACCCATAACTCAGGATTATGTTCAAATTGTGTAACTGGAGTATGGTGTTTTTGGGTTTCATGACTCCTGATACAACAGGTATCATGTTAAAAGTGGAAAATAACTAGTGAACGTATCAAAATACTGGTTCTGCTTTTTAAGGTCTTAATATTCATTTATAGCAAGTAGTTGATTCTTAGTCTTTTGTCTAGGAAGAAAGTGTTTGGTCATGTTTGTTCTTTGCTGGTAGAAAGTAAATCAGTTTACAGGCAAGAGAAGCCTTTTAGTTTCTCCCCATTGAGAGAAAGTGTTATTTAGTTTGGTAATTAAGAGAATGAAATGGAAAGATATGAGTGTGCTCTAAAGATGGACTTGGGAAATATTGGAGGTTATGACAAGGACACAGAACCAGTCTTTGAAATAGGTCAATGCAGACAGGACTAGGGTACAATCCAAGTAAATCAATCTTTACTGCTTCTGCTTTTTATGGAGCAGTGTCCATTCCTCTAGCAGCAGGGCTTTACTTAAAATTTTTCAAGGTGTTCTGAAGTTTAGAATCCACAGATGCTTCACATTGCCTTTTAGTTTGCTTTGGATATGATCCTTTAGCCTTTGTGTGCTTGAGGACCAAGAAAGTTGGGCTGGACAACAGTAATAGGCAATGGACTGCTTTTTGGTTATAGCAGTAATTGTACTTCCATGCTTTTATGCAGTTTTTGGATGCTTATTTAAGAAAACCATATTGTTTAGTTGATAAAACTTATTTCAGTCCATTGCACTGTTTTTTCTCGGTTTGCTTATATTGTGATACCGTGGAAGAAAAGTGGCAAGTGCAAATATAAGGGCTGTTTTACTTTCCCCTCAGTCCACCAAGGCTGGAAGATTTCTTGAAAGATTCTTAGACTCCTTCAGCTTGCCATGCTTAGCCTGGAGCCAGGCTTGCTGCTGCAGGTTGTGCTGCTAACATCGCACATATTTGGAGGTACGTGGAATAATAGCTACTACTAATTGTAGTACCTACTTCTCTGCGAGTAGCAACTTCCCTCTCTTCTCTTTCCCGTGTGTTATCCTTCTCTCTGCAGAGCTGTTTACTTTGGAAGGTCTAGCTAAAATTAAAACGAAACAAACCAAGCCCCTCCAAAGCCCCCGCAAAACACAGTCAAACCTCAATCGAGAAAAAAACCAATCCAGAAGGTCAAATTTGTGGGTACCTGATTCTGCAAGATGCCAGGTGGGAGCAGTTGACTGGAACTCAAGCAGCTGTGTCCACTAGGTCTTGGCAGAAGTACCAGAGGAAGAAAAGTTCTAATAATTTTAGGCAGTAAGAGCCTGTGACTTGGTCTTCTGTGCCTAAACAGTTTGGAAATCTTTTCTTTCACAGAAGTTCAGGAGGGGACTTGCTGTAAATGTATGTTACTTTGCTGTTAATGTCACTCTGTTTTTTCACTACAGTTAGTTTTCCTATAAATATATAAACTTTTAAATATTACTCAACTTTCTTGTGTAGAGAAGGTATAACCTTATAAGACTATGTTTTTAGGACCAATCACAGTTTGACCTGCGTGTAGGAATTCTGTTGAATAGAATGTTTTCTATAGTTTTATCTTCTGTAGTTACTTATGTGGGGATTTTTTTAGGAGCCTTCTGAAAGAGAAGACTGTTTATGTGTTTGAAAATTATATATAAATGCATTAAATATATGTGCCTTTGTGTGTGATATAAGGGGTATGTACATTTCAAAAAATATCATGCTGAAAGTTGTGGAAATCTCCAAGGCAGATATAGGAGTTTCATTTTTTGAGCCTGATTGTTTCAAAGTCAGCTCCCTATTTTTACTTTTATTTGATGCCCATTGTTAAAGTACTGCAGTTTCTGTTTTACTTGGAGAGGGGGAAACCCTTATAGATAATTTTTGAAATATTTATTTTGTGAATTTAATTGTTTTTTATTTGTTTCCAGGAAATGGCTCTTGAAGTTAAATGAGGCTGGATAAAACACATAAATGAAGCAGAAGCTGCTCTTCATGTGTTAGGGCTATATCACCGCAAGCGCTGCTGATCAGCCAGATTTGGTGACTTGTCATAATGAAGAAAATTAGTCTCAAAACAATTCGCAAGTCCTTTAACTTAAATAAAAGTAAAGATGAAAGTGACTTTGTAGTGGTTCAGCAGCCATCATTAAGTGAATTTGGAAAAGATGACTCCTTGTTTGCCAGCTGCTATGGTAAAGATTTGGCTAGCTGTGAAGTCAATAGTGAAGATGAAAAAGGAGGCAAAAATAGATCAAAAAGTGAAAGTTTAATGGGTACATTAAAAAGGAGGCTTTCAGCAAAACAAAAACAGAAAGGCAAAGGCAGCACACCATCTGTAAGCTCTGCAGATGATGACACGTTTTCTTCCTCATCTGCTCCAATAACCTTCAAAGATGTGCGAGCTCAAAGACCTCTGAGATCCACTTCCCTCCGTAATCACCATTACAGCCCAACTCCGTGGCCCCTTCGACCTACAAATTCAGAAGAGACTTGCATAAAAATGGAAGTGAAAGTCAAGGCCTTGGTCCATTCCTCTAATCCAAGCCCAGCACTGAATGGTGTTCGAAAGGACTTCCATGACTTGCAGTCAGAAAATGTGTTCCAGGAACAAAACAATGCATTAAAAAATACGGAATCTCAGAATGGGGACTTGCATCTTCATATTGATGAACATGTGCCTGTAGTTATTGGATTAATGCCTCAGGACTACATTCAGTATACTGTGCCTTTAGATGAGGGAATGTATCCTTTGGAAGGATCACGTAGTTACTGTCTGGATAGTTCCTCACCCATGGAAGTTTCGACTGTTTCTTCTCAAGTGGGGGGAAATGCTTTCCATGAAGATGAGAGCCAAGTGGATCAGGATGTAGTCGTTGCACCAGATATCTTTGTGGACCAGACGGTGAATGGTTTGTTGATTGGTACCACAGGAGTCATGTTGCAAAGCCCAAGAGTTAATCATAGCGATGTCCCTCCACTCTCACCTTTGCTACCTCCAATGCAGAATAATCAAATCCAAAGGAACTTCAATGGATTAAATGGCACAGATGCCCACGTGGCTGAAAGTATGCGCTGCCATTTGAATTTTGATCCTAACACTGCCCCAGGAGTTGGAAGAGTTTATGACTCTGTACAGAACAGCGGTCCTATGGTTGTGACAAGTCTCACAGAAGAACTGAAAAAACTTGCAAAACAAGGATGGTACTGGGGCCCCATTACACGCTGGGAGGCAGAGGGAAAATTAGCTAATGTGCCTGATGGCTCGTTTCTTGTTCGAGATAGTTCTGATGATCGTTATCTTTTAAGTTTGAGCTTTCGTTCCCATGGAAAAACTCTTCACACTAGAATTGAACACTCAAATGGTAGGTTTAGTTTTTATGAACAGCCAGATGTGGAGGGACATACATCTATAGTTGACTTAATTGAACATTCAATCAGGGACTCTGAAAATGGAGCTTTCTGCTATTCGAGATCCCGGCTGCCTGGATCTGCAACTTACCCAGTGAGACTGACAAATCCAGTATCCCGGTTTATGCAGGTGCGCTCTTTACAGTACCTGTGTCGTTTTGTAATACGTCAGTACACCAGAATAGACCTGATTCAAAAACTGCCTTTGCCAAACAAAATGAAGGATTATTTACAGGAAAAGCACTACTGAAAGCTTACGGGAATCTTGCATCTTGCACTTTGGGAACAACAACAACAAAAAGAGATTGAATTACAGTTTACAGACTTTCATTATTATCAAAATCTTTTGCTGCCATAAAAATATTTCATTTTTGTGTGTAAAAGAAAAGTAACGCATTTGGATTTATGTTTGTTTTGGGGGGTTTTATGTATTTTGGGAGGCTTTTTTTTCTTGTTTTGTTTTGTTGGAAAGAATGATCTCAAGTTTATTTTTAGAAGTGTGAAATAGCTATCTTTCATCAATGTGCAGATTAATCACAATGTGAATGATCAAATTCTCCTTAATTTCCCCCAAGTCCTTTGCTGCTATCCACTGTGATTTTTATGCATTGAAAGCACATTTCATGTGTATTCAACGATAAGTAAAAGTCAAATGAAACTTGTTGAATGGATTTTTATTTTTTCCTTTAAAACAACCTCTGGAAAAAATGATCATGGATAAAGAACATATTGGTATTCTAAATTACTGATTTTACATCTAAGTTAAAAACTGTTTTCTAGTGTTGTAATTAGACATTTCCATAGAGATATGCCCCGATATATAGACAGAGCTGTGTGATAAGAACATGGTTATGCAGCATATCTTTGGGAAAAAGAAAAAGCCTTCCTCCTAAGCCTTGTACTGTCTGTATACTCTTGTTTTTGAGAAGGTTGGTTCAGCCTTTTTCTTGTCTCAGTGTTTTGTCCTCTAAAAATGGCCTTTAAAAAAAAGTTATGGAAGTCCATGTATAGTACCTAGAAGGAAATTGTGGTATTGGGGTCTTGTAAAATATTACCTTTTATAATCATGCCATCAGTTAAATAAATGAACACCTACCAGGTCCCCTCTTTCTCTCCTTTTCCTTCCTGCTTACTCTTGTGGAGTAAGAGGGAGGGAAGTTTCCTGAATTTGTAGGAAGACTCTAGGAATTGTTATTATGGGAACGTAAATTTATAAGCCATTTTGGGGATGGGGTAAAACTTCTAATAGGATGATTTCTACCATATTTATACTCAAGTTACTTGAAATTTTATCATTTCCATTTTTCTACTTTTTTTTTTCACTTCAGAAAGTACAGTAATACACTAATATCCTTTGTATCATTTTCTCCTTTTTTTATATATCCTTTGGGGAGGAAGGAACAGGACTGATAACATTTTATATGGAAGATGTTTAAAATGCATCTCTAAAGTGCTATTCTCCTAGCCTTTCAAATTATTGGGAAGAGATGTTTGGATATACAGTGACCACAGAAAATGTTTCAGTTTACTGTCATGAAATATGTTTTGACATATGAAATATTGAATCAATTAAGTAAGTGTTTATGATATCTGTCAAAGATTCTGGCATTTGAAAAGCTTACAGTTATTCTAACCTTCTGTAGGGAAAAAAGACTTTCAGTGGGGAGTACAGGTTCTACACTGTAATATTTTCATCATGCAAGGTTTATTCGTGGCATTTTCCTGTTTTGTTTTAGTTTGGTTTTCTTTTCTCCCATGTTTCTATCACTTTTATGAGTTACTTGTTAAAGGGGTCGTAGCTGGCTTGGGAGAGAGGCCTGCCTCTGCCTTGCTGAGAGGCCTTGCTTTGCCTGCCTCTGCCCTCATTTTGTATTTTAGAATGTCATATTCCCCATCTCTGGTAGAAGTGGCTAATGAGCAAAGATCACCTTAGGAAAAAAGTCCGTCTTTGATACATCTTTCTTGTTTGGGTCATTTTCTTCTCCTTATTTAATCTAGCATTTCTGTCCCCTAAAATGAGTCTTTAGAAGTGAATACAGTATTGCTGCAAGGTGGTGCAGTAGCACTACATCTTGGGTTGCCTGAATTGATAGACAAAATTTATATTTTTTTAATTTATTTTTTTGACCATAATGTTTAACTAAAAAGTAAAGAAAATCAAAGGTAGATAAAGACTGCCTTTGCTTTTAAGGGAGGGAGAATAAGGATTTCCTCTTTAGTCTGATAAAGTTTTAAACTTGAAAAATAAAATAATCTAGAGCAGTCTATACATGTAATTTGTTGGCTCTGCTGTGGAGATATATGTATGAAAGGGTGAATTCTGTTTTCTTTTTTTTCCTCTACTGACTTCTCCCCCTACCCAGTCATGTCCCATCCCCCCTCCCCTGAATCAGCATCACTAACTTTATTCAGAAAGGCACAATAACCTATTGTATGGTACAGTGTTCTGATTCTGTCTGTGGGGAGGAAAAAGAAAATAATTTTTATGGATTTCAGATGCATACTTTTGGAAGAAAACCTCTGGCATTTTCTTCACTTTAAAAATTCTTTCCCCATACTAGAGGGCCTATGCATTCTACAGAATTTTTGAAAGATTATAGTATATTAAATATTTTCTTTGCCATTTAATACCACTATTGAATACATTAAACATATGTTTATACTATGCCACGTGCATTAATTTAGCCATCATTGCATTGAAACCTAAATATCTGAAGCTATAATATCCTGGTCTTATTGCTGAATTGAAAAACGTGCAAGAACACACATGCTAAAATTCTTGCCCATGCCTTTATAAATTTCAGTTGTTCACTCATAAATTATGCTTTTTTTTAAAAAAAAAAAATCTGTTTCAGCTATCCAGTTTTTTGAATTGCCTTCCTTGCCGTGTCCTTCATCTGTGAACTTAATCAGGTCAAGTTAACTTTGTCATTTCCCCACCCCCCCATAAAACTACCACAAAAGGAACACTTAAAAGTGGTTGAGGTCTAGGATGTAAGAACCGTAGAGCACTTTGCTTCCGAATAAAAAATGGTGGTGATATTTCTACTAAGCTCAAAATACTTTAAATCAGTAGTAAGTAGACACAAATACTTATTTTTACAGGTTTCTTTAATCAGAACCTCACAGTATTTTTTCCTACTGAGGTAACTGGCCAGCCAGAAGGAACCCAGAAAAAATACTTTGAAAACGTTAAAGATACTTACAATTTCTTATTATAAAGATTAATATAAAAGAAACACAGTAACATTTAGTTATGAGTCAATTTAGAAGTACTCAGAATAACCACAAAAACTGTGTTGAATTCTGCTTTGTGAAAATTAGAGGAACAAAGTGTCCTTGACAAATAAAAGAAAGATGATGGAGGATATTTTGGGGACCTTTGGAAGTAGATACACTAAGAATAAAAGCTAACAGATCCTTATAGAGTAGAAATATGGCTATTTATTCAGCAGTTTAAGGGTTCAAAAGGTATGCTTCTTATGCAATTGAATTGAGGAAGAATCTTTTTGAAAATGAAACTTTAAAACTCCTTTTTTGAGCATCTGAAATGATTGACATTATTGATAACATTACCAATTAGAAGAGTAAAACAACACCTTGTATTAGGAAATAATATATTTGCACAATTTCCTTTGTGGATTTTTTGTTTTGTTTTGTTTTGTAAGCCAGTGTTATAAACAACTGAAAGTGATGCGTATTCTTTGATCTGTTTGAAGGATATAGCACTTATCCTGCTGTTGACATAGTGAATGCCATCTTTTTATCAAAATGTAATTCTGTCAGAAGGATCAGAAATGCAATTATTAATTAAACTCTTTGTTCTCCAATGAGCTGACTTTGCATTTTGTTAAAGCCAATTTCTTTCTGTGAATATTGACTGCTGGGCTAAGTAAAATCTGTGCAGTTTTTGTTTTGATGCATTTCATCTGTGTGAATACTGGAATTATAAATTTAAAACAGCATACCAGCAATATATGGGCTATGATGAGAAGTATTTCTCTGTTACTGAACTTTCAAATTCTGAGCTAAGCTATAGATGCATTAATGATTGCCAATTTAATTTCTTAAAATCTTTCTATGACTGCAAAGAATAAAAATTACAGGCATTCTTTATAAATAAAAAATGGCCTAGATGGTAGTTCATAATGTGAAAAATATGGCATTGTTGTATCTGGAAAGTGTTCTAAATTCTACACAGATAATGAAAAATTCTAAAGGAATTTTTTATGAATACCTGTTGGGTTAAAGAATTTTTATAGTGATGATGGAGTGCCATGAAGTTAATACTTGCAATCCAGATTGCTGTAGTTTACACTTTTCTCTGTTTCAGACCTGGTGTGCACTATTTGTACTAAGCACGCCACAGAGTGAATTATCCAAAGTCCATTGATTTTAATGTGTTTTGGTTTGTAAACAAACTTATAGTAATTTCTTGCACATTTTTGAAAAATAATTGTATAAGGATTTATGTATCTGCTTCTGGATACAGTGTGTAAATAAAAATTTCATTCACAAAAAGATTTGTGGAGTCTTCTATACATTAATGACGTTCTAAAACAGAAGAAAGTCCTAAGAGACCTTGTAAAATTTGGGTGTCTGACTTTAAATTTTAATGAATACCATTTAAACTACTCTGTATTTTTTAACTCTTGCTAGTTGACTATTTGAATATTTTGAAATATTCAAAATATTTCTGTATACCAGTTTTCAACACAAAGCAAAAAAATTTCTAGTTTTCAAAACAAAGCCAAAAAAAAATTGCCAGGGTAGAACTAGAAAATTATTTTTGAAAGGTCTGCATAAATACTGTATTAGGCTAACTTTTTGATAATTTTAGTTGGGTTTTTTCCATAACAAAAGTCTCCATTTCATCCCGATGTACCTCAAAGGTCATATATTATCTCTTGCCTTACAAGCAGCCAAATAGTTCTTACGTAGCTCCAAAATAAAAATTTAGGTATTGTATTGATCATCATATATTCACTCGATGCTGCCCTAGATTTCCTTTAAAAAGAAAGTGGCATTTTAAAGCCTGGGAAGTCACACAAATAAAACAGAAGATCAAAGATATAAACAGTGTCTGTGTTACAAAAGATATGCACAATTGTTCACATGTTTTCATGTAGTTCGGACTTGGATTCACTGCTCAAATTCAAATGAGTACCAGCAGCTGCTTAGGTCTTGGTTATAACCAGGTGTGGTGGTGGTGGTGTTTGTTTGGTTTAGGTTGTTTTTTGGTTTTTTTAAAGCAAACTAAAAGCCCAGCCTTGGTAGCAAGTAATTAGTGTTCATATTGTCCACAGTGATACGTACTTTTCTGTTTATTCTGTAACTTAAGTCCTCAAACAGTAACCAGGAAGAATTCATAGCTGTTGCTGTTTAAGAGAAAAGCACATTCTCCTATTTCCTGCTGCTGCGGCTGGTATTGCTTTACGCTCAGTACATTGTGTGGTTGTTCCCCTGGTACATGGGGGATCTTGCAGGGGTTTTGTTACTAGGTCTGCATGATGTTCTTTATGTTCTATTCACTCCAGAAATCTGGTGAAAAATAAACCTACCCTCAAATGTTTCCATGGTGGTGAAAGGTGAGTAAGAAGTAATTTTTCAGCTACCTCTAAAATTGCATGATCCAGACAGAGCTGGATTTTTTATATAATCAAGATGCCTACAGTACTATTTCTACCCCACATTCAGTCTTCATAGTTGTGGTAGAAGAGAAAGAATGAGACACTGCCTGATGCAAAAATCTTGCTAAATGTCTAATAACGCAACCCTGGGACCAAAGCAGGGCTTGGCAGCCGGGGGCTGAATTAAATCATCCTCTGCAATTAAGACCTCAAAACTTACAAAGCTGCAAGATCTAGTGGAAGTCCTTGCTACTTAGGAAACAATATTCTATTACTTTTCCCCAGCACATTCAATTTGCTTGCAGTCCATCTTCCCCCCCCCACCCCCCTTTTTAAAGGCTAAGGTTCAGCCAGTTTTGGCATCTTTTGCACCATTAGTATGCACTTTGATTTTTTTTTCTGGTAAGGTAATAACTAATGCTTTCTGTCAATGCCGTGTGAAGTAGGAATAGGATATTGTAGGGAATGGGGACCAAGGGCTATTTGTTAGGCTTTAAGGAATGAGTCAGAAATAGGAGTTGTTCTGCCTCAGGGCAGATTCTTAGTTCACCTTCATAGAATTGCTTGGAGTTGGAAGGGACTTAAAAGATTATCTAGTTCAACCCGCCTTGCCATGGGCAGGGGCACTTTCCACTAGATCAGTTTGCTCAGAGCCCCGTCCAACGTGGCCTTGAACACTTTCAGGGATGGGACATCCACAACTTGTCTGGGCAACCTGTTGCAGTTCCTTGCCACCCTCAAAGGAAAAAAATTCTTCCTAATAGCTGATCTAAACCTACTTTCCTTCAGTTTAAATCCATTCCTCTTCATCCTGCCACTACACGCTCTGGTAAAAAGTCTCCCACCTTTCTCTTAGGCTCCCTTCAGGTGCTGGAAGGCCAAAATTAGGTCAGCCTTCTTCTCCAGGCTGACCAATTCCAATTCTCTTATTCTCTCTTCATAGGAGAGAAGCTCCAGCCCTTCATAAAATAGGTAGGGCATCTATTATCATGTGATCATCATTGTATCTATGTCTTAATTCACATGGCTTTTCAGTTATACACCTTTCATCTAAGAAAGAAAGGAAAACGCTGCTTGAATTGCTTAAACTGTCACTGGATGCTTCTGTCTTTGACCACACCACATCAACCAAGGGGTTATCTGGGCTGAAGAGATTTTTGGCAGTGTTGCTTTCCAACAAAATACCTCCCTTTTTCTTCTGTCCCAGCTCTGCTCCCATTAGGAGAGAGCAGCTGTATTGTTCAGTTTCTGGCTGGAGTTTTTGTTTGTTGAAAGGTTTTCTGTGTCCACTACTACAAACTCATGTTTCTCCTGAAAAGCATACTTTACTTTTTTGCAGAGCCCCTTTCTTCCTTGGTTGTCTGCCCTGTATCACTCAGAGAAGAAAATAAATATGTGAATGCTCTAACCTTCCTCAAACCTGATCTTTTCTGAAGAAAAACCTTCAGGTCTAAACAGTCCTATTTTAAGCTAATGGAAAAGTTACCTGAACTTAGTCAAGCGGTATTTTCTGTCAGTCTTATGATGCTGAAATCTCTTAAAAGTCTCAGTTTCAAGACTTCATTGTGGAACAAATTCAAGATACTCTGTAGTTCTCATGAGCATGAAGTTTGGAAATGCAATGTTCCGAGAAACTCCTGTCTTTCTTGGCTGTAGTGAAGGTAGGAAATAACAAAGCACAGTTCCTTGGCAGACTTGTTCCTTTTTGTCACTCATCTGTGACAATTGATAAATGTAAAGTTTTCTAACTTCCCTTTATGTTTTCTTTCTCTTCATGTATCTTTTCAGTTTCAGTGGATAAATCCAAATTAAAAAAAATACAGAATGATGGAAATAGTTATTATTGCTGTATTTTCAGGGAGAAATTTTTTGTCTGATTACAGGCTGTTACATAAAATTCAATATTGACATCGTTAACATCTTCATACCAGTTAACTGTTTGGATGTGTTCATCAAAGAATCATGTGTGGGTTAATATAATACTGAAAGTGAAGATAACCTCACTGTCATCTTTTGGTACTTAATTTACTGTATATCCAAGTTTCTTGATAATTTATTGCTTAGAATGAAAGCCATAGCCCCTCATAATTAGATCATCACCTTTTTTCCAACAGTGGTATTTGGGAAAAAAAAATCTTCCTTACATGTAAGAAAAAAAAAAAATTGGCGCTGTCAAATCTTCAAATTAGCATTGACCTCAATACATTTTCAAGTTTAATTATTTTTAAATGGAATCCTAGAACAGTTTCCTATGGATAGCCAAGAAGCAGAATGTTAGCCTGAAAGACTTGTTTCAGAAACAGTAATTGCTCTTGTAATCATTAAAGACTAATTGTCTCAAAATCCAGTAATGTATGAATTTATTACATTATTCTAATATAATAAAAGGTTTTCCAACTGTAATACATACAAGAAAGAACTAAATATTACTTTCACTGATGTTATCCTACTGTACTGCTGAGATGATCTGGTAACTTCCTAAAATCTGCTAACATCATTGTTTAATGGCAAAACCACGTCTGTCTCAAGAGAATGAAGCAATCCCGGCCTCCAGCCACCCCGAAATCCCAAATCCTTTATTTTATACATGACCGCTGTGCACAAATGTGAATGTAAAAGGGTTGTAAAGGAACTACAACAAAATAATAAACTCTTGATATTTGTTCAAATATAGCTAATCTAGTTCAGTGGCATTTATTACTTACAAATACATCAGTGCTCAAGAGAAGTCCTAGGGTGTAGTTATTTAATACGCAAATAATGATATCATTTAAAAGAGATACATTCTGAAAGTAGAAGCAATTTTAATGACCCTGAGAAAAGCATACAACATACATAAAAATTTGTTTCTAGTAACTTTTTAGTTAAAAAGTTATCCTTCCAAGATCCAGTGTCAATTTTAGTTGAGACGGACTTTAAGATGTCATGCCTCCTAGGTAATACCCAAATTACATGGTGACTTTATATAAATTTAATTCTGTCAGAATTAAACTTGTGGTGGGATCTAAGAGGGGTTTTTGTGGAGGCAGAAGTAGAATTTTTTCCAGTGTTGTCAGCTCTGCTGCTTCAGAAACAGAAAATGTTAAAGATACATTTTGCACAGGTTGAGCTAGGGAACTGCTTAGTTTCATAGCGATTTGCTTTTGTTAAAATTTAGGTAATGTGTTCAGTCACTGGAAGGTTATTGTCCTTGTAAAACTGTCAATATTTTATAGTATAGAATATGTAATGTACAATGCAATGCAACAAAATAGTTACAAAAATAATAGC
This sequence comes from Gymnorhina tibicen, assembly GCA_013399875.1. Lineage (NCBI taxonomy): Eukaryota > Metazoa > Chordata > Aves > Passeriformes > Artamidae > Gymnorhina > Gymnorhina tibicen. Next base: position 398,507 of record VXAZ01001984.1, on the reverse strand, counting down.
TTTGAGCTCCTAGAATAAAAATTTGAAGAAAAGTTTTTATAGTTTGCTTTTAAAACAGAGATTGTACTGTTACATATTTTTGTTTTCTGTCATAAAATCCAGGTTTTAAGGAAATCTACTTGAAGATTAACAACGTTTTAAAATTATAATTTTCTTTAAAATAAGGAAGAAGAATTATGCCTTACAATGCTGACACTTGTTCATATTCATACCTATCTACCTACCTACCTTAGGGCATTCCACTGTGTAGAGACAGCAGTTTTCTTCAGCATTGTGACTCAGTTCTGACACTTCTTCTCCCCACACTTTACCCAGCCTGATCATTTACAGCTCCGTCTCTCCTGCAGCTTTAATCACTTGTTTTGGTGCCATTTCCCCCAACTGCCCTTGCGGCATCTCTGATGTGCTCGCTGTGTGGGATATTCCTATTCAAACCTGCAGTGAGACTTAAAGATAACCTCTATCCCTTCATGTGGCAGAGAGGATTGGAAGAACACCACAAACATCATCCATTTGACCGGAGTTGTCTGGGCTGTCAGCCGCTCCAGGGTTTGCGCAGCCCTGGGAAGGGGCTCCAGGCAAGGCTGCTGGCTTAAATCCTTGTCTAGTTTCAGCAGCGTGGTAATGGTTGTTGCTTGACAACCTGAAGGAAGTTATCCTAAATTTAGAACAGATGAACTATTAGCTTCTAAAAGTCTCTGTAGAAAACTTCCACATGTATTAATGCTTAAGGCTTTTAGCAGTCTAAGACAAGCATTTTCAAGAGTTGTCGCAAGAAGAACGAGAATAATATATAAGACAAATGAGCTTCAATTTAACACTGATGCTGCTAATCACACTTTACCTGCCCTGAGTTATGACCTGCAGCTACTCGGGGTCACCATGACCAGCCCACTGTGGATGTAATGTGCAGGTTGCTGGCCAAGGACAAAGGACTTATTTCAGGTGGCCGATGAACTATGTGTGAACTGGGATCAGTGATTCATTGTCTTTCCCGAAACAAGATCTAAGGGGGAAAAAGGAAAGTAGGAGGAAGAGGTTCAAAAGAAAGGAGTATGTGCTTCATACAGCCAGTCTTGAGGTGTGAAGCTTATTTTCATAGGAAAATAATTATTTTCATATTTTTAGGTGCTAAGAATGTGTGTGGGCAAGAACACGGTAAGTTCATATGTTAGAAATACTTGTGTAGTTCTGCTAAATGCAGTGATGGCACAGGATGGCTAGGAGGGCATCTGAAAGGCAGATCCTTTATGCAAGGCAAAACTAAATCCCTTTAAAGTAGTGCTAATCTTTACCCAAGATGTCTCCATTCCCTCTAGTAGTATTTCTTCTCTTTTTTACTTGCTTTTTTTTTTTTTTTTGTTACACTTCCTGTGCTGGTCATTTTTTCCAGAAGTGGGTTCTAAGTGGACAACCATAATGCTGAGCTGTGAGGGTCTGTAGTCTGACTCTACACCTGTGCTTATGTTTTCACATTGGGTGAGAAACTGTAAATCATGAAATACAGTTTAAGAATTCTTGTTTCTATGTGTTGAGTTTAGTAGGTATTTTAAGAATGAGTACCTTCTTGATCACTGTGGAAAGTCTTACTTTTTTTTTATTTTAAGGAAACATTAAACAGAACAGTAAATAATACGGCCTTTGCAAGGCAAAGGATTGTCCCCAGCTGTAGTATCTAACAGATTTTTCATGAAGCTCTTCTGTACTTTTTAGTGCAAAGCCAGTGTTAAAATTAATTCAAGATCTGCTTCAGATTCATTCTAGCACTGAAAGCTTTGAAAAATATCATATCCGAGCGAGACACTTTATTTGAACCAATGTAGAATCTGTGTAGTACAAATATTTCAGCACACAAGAAGAAGAGCAAATCTGAAATTATGTTCTTTCTCCCATGTTTGCCAAAGCAGTGCTTCATAAACATATTTAACTGCACAGAAAATGAAAGAAATCTCTGTGGATCAGTTACTATCAGAAGAAAATCTGACCTGCTTATCCTTAAAATTGATTTGAAACATAATGACGTATTTATTTCATGTTGTATTTTAATTCTTGCATTGGAGGTTGATTTGTTGAAATAGCTAGGGGGAAAAGAAAAAAAGGGGGGGAGGGGAATGAGGAAAACATCTTTTATCCTTCTATTTTTATATGCAAGTAAAAAAGAGAAGAAATACTACTAGAGGGGTTGGAGACATCTTGGGTAAAGATTAACACTACATTACAGGGATTTAGTCTTTTTTTTTCGGTGTGTGAGTGGCTGAGTTTGATCACGCTACCCCTGTACATAGTGTCTAAGCTTCATAATTTGGCACCTGTGTATATTTCTTCTTGAAGGCATTTTGAAGCTTGCTTTCAGAGAGCTTCCGAGACTATGTTTTCAAAGAGCTATCAGAAAACAGCTTTGTGGTTTTGGTTCTTACTTTTCTCTTAAAGATTATATTGCTGTAGAAGAAAAATAGTGAAGTCTAATATTTTTGTCCTGAATAGTCTTGGAAAAGATCAAATGCTCAGCTAATGAGTGGATTAGTGCTTTTTCTCATTGCTTTATGAGTCTCCGATATTTCCCAATGGAAATATATAAATAGATTTTGATAACGAACAAAGGGAAGACATATTTTATTCCGAAAGTACTAATGCTGAAGGGCATGTCAAATATTGCAGGGTTTCTTTTTCTCGAGGACAGAAACTGAAAACCACCAAGGATTTTGACCAAAGTTTTTTTTTAAGTGGTGGGAAGTAATTAAAAGTAGTAAGTGCATAATGAGTGATTTCCAAATTCAAAAAGCATATTAGAAAAATCTGAAGCACTGGGAAGTATAAGACAGTCTGGAGTCTCATGCATACAGAACCATAAATGCCTATGCATCACCTGTGCCATTTCAAGGTCAAGGAAACTGAAAATGTTCCATATTTGGAACTGAGCTAGTCAATAGTACTGCAAGAAAAAAAATCAGATGTCTTTTATATAGTAAAAGAAGTCATTTTTATTACTTTATTTTTCTAATCTCAAGTTCTAATTTGAGAGGGTGGATATTGTGAAAATGTGGCAATCAACTGAAATTCTTGCCTTTCTCTAGGAATCTGTTGGGGCCAGATGCTTATGCTTTTGCTAGAAGGTGGTAGTCAAAGTGTTTAATTTTAAACACAAATTATTTTGCAGAGCCGTGGAATTACAAAAGAAATTGAGGATGAGCACAAATTTTTTCTCCTCAGAAGACCTTTTACAAGTTTCAAATCTTAGACTTACAAACACATATTAAATAATCATGATGCAATTGGCACGCATCTTGGGAAGATGTCAAGAAGTACAACCCTTAGTATAATATAGAGAGGTGATATATTATTAAAATCTCATCTATCCTTAGTAGTAAGATAGTGTAGTATTATATCCTCATATATTCTTAATAGTAATGCATGCTTTATTGGGGAACTATATCTGAACACCTTTTGAGCCAAACTAAAGCTTGTGCATGCCTCACACAGATCCTACTTGAATTTTTTTTCAAATCTACTCTTTCTTTTCTTAGGCACACAGTAATATTAATACAGAAAATATTTTATTACCTCATAAAATCCACCTCACGGTTCTCTTAAATGCAGTTATTTACAGGCATAAAGCAGGACAGTTTAAAAATGAGGGCAGAAACAGAGGCTAATTTTCTTCACTTTAATGAACTGTACTGTTTTTCTCTCAGCTTCCAAGAAAGATTACAACAAATAGTGGGTCTCTGTTTTCTAGCGGAGGGTTTAATGTAGGTACCAATGGCTACTTATGTCTTTCGGTTTTCAAAAATTGGATACAGCATTGTTCATTTCTACAACTTGCCCCGCTGAGGTGGTACAAGAAGAGGAAAACACTTCTGAACTTTGCTCTTTCTGTGCAAAAAGATGGTTGTATGACACAATCAAGGATCCACCAGGAGAAAGGGGAGAAGAGAACCTCTTCTTGATAAGACCATAATTTGCCTAAGCTTATCTGTAGAAAAAAAACCAAACCAAACCCAACAACCCCACGAAGTGATGAGGTTCCACAATTTTCTCCCTATTTTGTATGCAGTTATATGTCTGTTTTTAAATCTCAATGTTAATTTTGGCTGCGCTGACACATATGTGACCTTGCACCAGTTGTTTAATTTCCCTGAGCCTCAGTAAGCTTGGCAGACCAACGAGACAAGAACATAAGACCACTGGATAAAACAGATGGGAAAGGAAAATAAATTTTACACAAAGCACTATGTTCTGAGATGAGTTATTTGAGGGGAGGATGTGAAGCAAGCAATGGGCTGGATGAGGCTCCAAAGAGATCACCTAAACTATCCAGGTAAGTCAATCTACTCAAGGGAATAACCTCACTGAGTTTTTGATCTGAAATGCAATCTGTCCATCCATTTTTGTGCATGTATGGTTGTGCACATTCATGTCTGTGTGGGGGAGGGTGCTGGAGAAGTTCAGACAGGTCAAAGGGGCATTTAAGACCTTGTGATTACAATTGTGAATTACTCCCATGCCATCATAAGCAACATGGTAAGATGCAGACAAATGTTTACTTTGCATGGACATTTCGGTAGTCACCTGTGTGAATGAATAACTTGAAAGCAAAAAAAATAGCTTAAAAGTAAAATATAGTACATTTCTGCATTGCATGTATAAATGGAAAGTTACTTGAATTTAAATAAAAAGACCTTGTGGGGTTGTGGGGTTTTTTCATTTGTTTGTTTGTTTTCTAAGCTGCAAAGGATCTCTCATGTGTTAAGTAGACTCAGGGCAAGAAACTGCATCTGGGGAAGGAAACCAGGTAGCTTACTACTAAAGTTAAAGTTCTGGCTAAATTATATGAAATGCATATTGCTTAAAAGACGACTCCCAGAACTCTGGAAATGAGTAAACTTTTTCTGGTTTTCCTTGTAAACTAAGTTACTGAATAAGTATCTTCTGGGCCTGTGTTTCTTATTACAACTTAAGGAAAAAAATTTATTAATGAGTTAATGACTGGTGACTGAGGCATGCTCTTACTTTTTTGCATTCTTTAAACACAATTAAAACAAATTTGAGCCAAAAATATAGACAAGTAGTTCCACTTAATCTTTCTGGCTAGATAATCAGGAGCAGTTCATATAATGACAAATGTTCTTATGACAAACTACAAATTGCTTTAGCAAGCCAGTGTAAGCTGACAAACATGATGGGGCACTGCAGAGTTCAGAGGCTGTTGTTAGTCAGGATTTTGGGGACAATTACATTTCTGTGGGTGTCAATAATAGCTCATCTGTATGTTCTATTCAAGGGAGAAATTTGTTCAGCCACAGGCATCAAACCGTAATGGAGATACTTCTAGGAAATTATTCAAGCCAAATGGTTGTGCCATCTTAACAGAAGTGCTAATTTGTCAGACAGTATGAGAAACTACTTGTGTCTGTGTTGTGAGGGTTTTGGGTTTTTTAAATAATATTCCAATGCCAATAGATATTGACTTGCCTTAGGGGACTTGAATTTGCTAAGAACTTTAAATATCAAATTACCCTTTTTGTCATATTGCTGGGCTTACTTGTCTCTTAGGTTCTGTCAGCTGTGATTTCTTTAAGTAGTGATAATTATTTTAGTGATGTTGTGGAGGTGAAAAGAAAAGCAACAAACAATGCACTCAGTTGTGTATTTTAAAGTATGAAATTTATGTCTATCATTTTAGCTTTTCCAGATTGCTGAACAGAAAAAATTGAAAGTGGTCAAACCCCAAAAAAGTATGAGACAGCCTTGTCCCTAATTAGAAGTTTCAAAGTTTCTGATGGTACAGTCATTAAAGGAGAAATAGTTTAGAGATTTGTAGCTGAATTCATTACTTCACCATGTTGTAAATTTTGTGTGTTCTTGGAAAGCAATATGGAAAGAATTCATGTTCCGTTCTCATTGAAATCAAAAGTGTGTTGCCTTCAGAGGTGTTAGAATACCATGGAGTATTTTTCCAAATTTCACAGTACAGTCAATTTTATTTTTTTATGTAATTTTGCAGCTGGAATACGTCTGCAAAGAGACAGTATCTATGTGCAGGTACTTGGAAAGATTGCCAGATCACTGTTGATCAGTAGATACAGGGAATCACTCTTTCCATTTGAAACGAAAGTATTCACACATAATGCCCTCCAATGGATGTCAGTAATTTACATGGCTGTGGAGTGCTCGATACAGCTTTTGTAGTGTACCAAGAGAAATCTCTGTTCAGCAGCATGTCATTGCTTTATTTATATATCTAGATGTTTATTTCATTAAAGAAACACAATCAAAAATTGCAGCTCTGTCTTCTGGTTCTTTGAGGAAAGTGATACAAGGATTCTTTCAATCCTAGGAGAAGTTACGCACCAGTGGGCCTGCTTTGTGAAGCTGCTTGGCAGTTGGCCAGGTGCTGATTCCACAGGTTAGGATGTTAAAGATAATATGTTTTAAAAGCAAAACCTTTCACTCAACCTTGGGTGCTCTATGGAGGAAGTTAGGGACATAGTTAAAATAAATTTTCAAAGTATGCTAACCATTAACAGCTGCTGGCTGAGGAGTCTGGGTTTTGCTACTGACACTTGGATTTGGTGTAGCTAATATCCATGGGGTATCTCTGAATTCCCAAAAAGAAGGTTGAACAGGTTTCTCCAGTGAGGCAAAGGTGCTGCGGGGTGTGCATCTCCTTCACTCACCTCTGGGTGAAAGAGGTGACCCAAAGCCTTGAGGCTGGTCACTACGGAAAGTAATTGTTAGGGGAAGGAGTATTTGTATAACCATCATTTCACTATAATAAAGAATTTATTAGATGATCACTTCAATTTTAGTAATACTGTTAAAATGTTAGCAATTAAAAAATCTTGATATAATAATCTTTTTCAAATATTGTAGAGCCTGACAGCAGTGTACAATTAACAGTTAGTAGAAAGGGAAGAACAAGAGTATCCAGTTAAATATATTAAGGAAGATCACAGGATCATAGAATATTTTGGCTTGGAAGGCACCTTTAAAGTTCAACTCCCCTGCAATGAGCAGGAACATCTTCAACTAGATCAGGTTTCTCAGAGCCCCATCCAACCTGACCTTGAATGTTTCCAAGGATGAGGAATTCTCTCTTGGAAAACTGCTCCACTGTTTCACCAGCCTTACTGTAAAAAAGTATCTTCATTATATCTAATCTAAACTGACATTCCTTCCATTTAAAACCATTACCCCATGGGCCATCACAAGAGGCCCTGCTAAAAAGTTTGTCTTTCTAATACTCCCCCTTAAGGTACTGGAGTGCTGTAAGGTCTTCTCAAAGCCTTCTCTTGACTCGGCTGAACAACCTCAGTTCTCTGAGCCTGTCTTCACAGTAGAGGTGCTCCAGTCCTCTGATAAATTTTGTGGACTCCTCTGAACCCACTGCAACAGGTTCATGTCTTTGCTGTGCTGACAGCTCCACAATAGATGTTCTTACTAGCATGATCAGGTTTTGTTGATATATACTCAGTAGATTGCCATTTGTTGTGTTTCCTTGTGAGAATTTGATAGCAGTACCTTCCCCATTCGAGTTATTAATTTTGTAGCTTTCAAATGAGCAGTGTCAGGCGTGCTCACTTCTTTACATTAGCTGAGTCGTGAGTTTTCAGAAGGATTAATGTATGCTCCTTCAGCTTTCACGCCTTTGTGCTGTCCCAAGAATCATAAAGCAAGAGGGATTGATAGGTTCAGCATTTTACTCGTGTAACATGGAGAAATCATTTAGAAAAGTGATTTATGGTGTTGCAGTGATATGGTTCATAAAGGATAATGCCTTTCTACTTAGAATTCACATTCTATTACATAGGAAAGTCTTTGGCATTTGAAAGAAAAGTCAGCTGTGGTATCATCAATTTATAACAGGCTATTTGAATGTGAAATAGAGGGAAACACCCCATCAAACATTTTGTTCCTGGGAATGTTAGCTTCCCTGATAGTTAATTAGTCATGGAGGATGCCATTTGACAATTAGCCATAGATTTGTGATTGTGATGAAGAATAGTTGGAAGAGAAAATGAGAGAGACAGTAACCTGTACAGCATTTCTGTATGGGTAGGAGAGGTAATTTATTCAAGGACAAGCCTTTAATTCTTTTGTCTTTGACATGTTAAGATGACAAAAAATGGGAAGGTTGAGACAGGCTTACCTAGCTTATTCCCACTTCAATATTCAGCAGCAATAATGAGATTAGAATATATTTTCTTGTTATCAGCTGACCTGATACTTTTCAATACACAGTAGAATGAAAGCTATTATAGCGGTCCCCAGATATTTGAGTCTATTCCCATTCCCCTTTCATCTTCCACATTTTTTATTACTAGTTCTGATTTAAATCACAGCTCAGTTCCTTGCTCTCAGTTTAAAACCAGATCCTAACCATCAGCCTGGCTGTTTGTTGATTTTGGGAGCTACTCTCCCTGTGGCTACTGCTCCTTGCCTAGTGATCACAGGAAGCAAGCAAAAACCTGCTGATGCAGCAATAACACAACTAGTGCTCTCTGGGGAAAATTTTTTTTTTTGAAAGTACACAAACATAACTGAAAAAACAGTTTTGCTACTGTACTGGCATGGGCTGTGGAAGGAAGAGAAGGATCATCAGGCAGGAAGTTGGTTGAAATGACAGCAAAGAGGGATTTGTTGATTTTTTAAATGAAATATGTCAGTTCTTCATAGCCTGTGCACAGAAGTAGAATAACAGGCTTAGGGGACACACCTAAATCATTGTGAAGCGTAATTGGGACCAGTCCCTGCATTAAGTGCCTGAACAAGACAACGCCTCTCTTGCTACGTACAAGGAAAAATCAGAATAAAACTTCCTTTATATCAAAGAGAAGATTGGCCCTGCCTTCTTTATCCTTCTTCCCTTAATTATCAACTTCTCTGAATGCTGGCAGAGTGAAGTATGGGACTATTCTGAAAATTTATTGGCATCATATGGAAAACGTTTGTCAAAGATACAGCATAAACTTCTGTGTATTCTTAAACTGTCCCTATAAATTTTAGGGGAAAATGTGACTATATGCAAATACCAAAATCTGGGAGAAAGAAACAGAAAGAAAGTAAGAACTTTGGGACAGTCTTTTAAGGAGGGGTATGAAGTTAATACAGCAGCTGTTTAACTTGATGAGGTTCAAATCAGGAAAGGGGCACAGAAGGTTTCGGTAACTTATGCTCAGCAGAATTGATTCTCACTTAAGAAATGTCATTTACACTGTTTGGATATCTTTTCCCAGATATTTTCACAAGTGGGCCTTTAGCTAACCCTAATTTTACGTGGTTTGCTCTCTTTCTCTGAAGTCCTTAATGAAAACATCAAATTAAATAGGACCTCAATAACGACCTTGTTGGTAGCCTGCAGTGGTTGTGTATATAAAATCTTCAAATCTAGACTGCTTCATAATTATTAATTACAATTCATAACTGCAATCATCAGAGACTGTGGTTAGTGTTTCTCAGGGGCCTTATATAGGCTTTATTCACAGGGAATACGGAAGGGTAAGAAAACTGCAAAACTAGAAGAAAAGTAGCTACTATGAATTATTTTAGCTTTGTTTGCTACTACTACTTCTTTTCCTAAGCAAAGAAGATAAATTCCAAGAAAGAAGAGTGTTTCAGTTCCATTTCTTTCGAATATTGCTTCTATAGCTACATTTTTTTCTCTTTCTTCCCTTTACCTCTTCTTACCTGTCCGTTCAACCAGTGGTAAGTGCTGTCATAAACCTGTCTGCTGTTACTGGTGACATGAGAACAACAGCATATGTCTTTATACAGCAGGAGTCTTGTAGTTACAGCAAACCACTATCTTTTTTATAAAAAGCATACCTTTTTTATGCTTTATCTTTGTATTAGTAACTGCAGTGGTATTCAGAACTCTGCAAAATGACTTATTTTTCTCAGTTGATTTCAGAGTTGCCTCAAACCTGTGGTATCCAGATCTTGGGGTCACTCAGTCCTTGTCTGTGCTACTAGGGGCATGATGTACCACAGCTCTGAATTTCCTTAAAAGTAATATGAGCTGTGAAATGATCTAAATGTGTAAGAATTCGAAGCATTGAGATCAAATTTATAATTTGCTTTTGGATGAAAATCCTGTTGCTCAGTTTGGATCCCTGGGATGCAAGGATCAGAGGAGATGAAGGCTCTGGGAGATGAAGGCAGTTCTCTGCCACTCTTGTGCCTGTGAGCTTGAAAACCAAATCTCCTTTGAGAACCAATTGTAATTAATACTCAGTTTTCTGGGTAATGGAGGATTTTGGTGCCCAAGAGAAAAGCACAGATAATACAAACCTATGTAAATAAAGTCTAGAAACAGGGGATCTGTGCAAAGCCCATGCAGCCTCCTGCCATGTACATAAAATGGTACTGCTTTCAGTCCTGAGATGATTTGTGGTAAATTTAACCTGAATCACTGAGAATGTCTGTTTCCAGAGGTATAAACATGGGCAGGTTTCCACTGCAGCAAGGTGGATCTGAGAGACATTCTACGACTATTCAAGCATGTGACATGATGGCATTACTGGAAGACAGTAAAAAATCCTGAAAGTGTCCAGAGTCCTCAAATCCCATATGGAAAAAGAAGGGGACACATCTGAGGAAACGAAATAGGTAGAAGTAGCCTTGTGTCTTCTGAATTAAAGAGAAAATAATGAAATTTCATTATAAGCATGGCCTCATAATCAAAAACAGGATCTTGTCCGGAAGGTTTAAGGAAGTTAAACCACTTGAAAGCTCCAGTCCCATGCTTTAGGACACTTTTTGAGTCTTGAACTTAAGAGCAAAATGTCCATGGGTGAAAATTAACAACTAAGTGCTCGGCAAAATTCAAATGAAACCTCCTAATCTTTCATTCAGAAGACGATGCTGAACAGGGTGATAGTTTCAGGTGTCCTCCAAACAAAGAATTCATTTTCAAGTGCCTTCTTTTCAAGCCCATTGTGTTATGGATTACTGAGCCTAAATCTTGAATTACAAAATAAGTCACCTATTAATTACTTCTCTGAAGCATGTTACACACAGTTCCTTTCAGATCATGGAGCCTTAAGGCAAGAGATACTTATGCACCTGGTGAGAAGGCCTAGAGATAAGAGTTTTCAGTAATAGCCATTTTTCTGAATTCATGAGCAATTAGTAGAAAAACCTGGAATTCATTTTTTAAATTTAAAATATATCTAAGGTAATAACACAGATAACTTTCTTGTGTGTACTTAGCTAAAGGTTATTTTACTAAAAAAATATTTTTATCCTCTGTTTTTTTCCTCTCCTGCAATTATTCTTTGGAAACCTTATTTATAGAAGGAAATATACAGCTCAGAAAATTATATGCCTAACACCCAGTCAGTGGAATTTCACAATGGGGCCCCAGATGGATATTGCCCTACTAGTCCTTTTATATTTTATGTTTTATATTTTATATGTTATATTTTAAATTTTATATTTTATATGGAGACCTCAAATTCAACCCAACCCTTTTAGCTTAAATTTTACTCTTATAACTAAATCTTTTAAAGATTAGCCTCTCTGAAAAATTAGCTGTTATATTTTTCAGCATATGTCTTAACATAATCTCTGCTGACATAAATTTGCATAAAGGATGTTACCTCAGCAGAGGGGCAGAAAGCAGATGGTATAAGAGTTCTGGCTATATTTTCAGGAATTTTGAATCTGGCATGTAGTTTTATCTTAAAAACAGTGTGGCAGAGAGGAAGAAATTCAGACATAAAAATATTTTATGTCATTCTTCTCCAAATTAAAGTTTTCACCATCTTATTTTGAAACAGTTTGGTACTATTTTGAAAATAGGGGGAATAGCACATTCAATGAAATGTTTAGGGAAGTATTCTTTTTTCCATCATGCTGAATGAATGAGGATGAGCAGGCAATTTGGGTCGATGTGAAATGAAATGGAGTAATCAGTCATATTAATTATTGATGAATAATGATTACTCTTGCTGTACAAGTAATTGGTATTTTCAGAAAGCTTCTGGCTAAGTTGTTTGGTAATTGAGGGCAGAATTCAGACACAGTGGTAACTTCCTTTCCTACCCCTTCTTTTAATTTCTTTGGATGAATCCTCCAGAATTACTGAGTTTTGTTTTGAAGGTTACTAACAAGGAGGAATAATAATTGATGTAGCTATGTGTCTCTTATTTACCATATGTTGTCATGCATCTTTATAAGTACTTCTTTGCTCTGTGTCTTTACAGGCTCTACCTTGGATATAATGGTCTTCATATTAGTTGCTGTATCTACTAATTTAGTGTTGTAGAGCTTACAAAACTGTTATCATAGATAACCTATATATCTTTTAATATTCATATATACAGAGTATGTTTTCTGTTGTCCTTCACATATTATTTTAAATACTTGATATTTAGAACACATCCTATCTCATTTCAGCTATTAGTTCTCTATTTTTCAGGTGCAAAAGAAAGTTTTAGAATCTTCTAGTATTCATGGGCTCATTTATCTACATGGTTCACTGCTACACCTATTCTCATACTTTTATTTATAATGCAATAAAGTCAGTCATTGTCACTGAAAATGCAGTGATAGAGTAGTAATGGATCACTAATTCTGCAGCTTTCATGCCATTAAACTATGTGTAACTAATAGTGCAGAGAGTTAGGGGTGGAGTAGAACCTGGCACATATTCAGGAAAATGCATTTCCTTTTTCAAAGTGAAATGCTGGATGGCTTCACTTGTACTCTTGCTGAGAGAACCCGCCTAGCTGATGGGAGCACTGCAAGCCCTGCACCATCAGGGGAAGAGCTGGGGTCTGGAGGAAGTTGGTTTGGAGATTTGTGAATGCCTCAATCTAAATACCCTATGAAATAACTGACACAGTACTTGACTAAGAAACAATGGTAACACTTTACATTTTCCACCAAATATCTCAAACCCCTTGCAAATACCATTAGACTCAAGTGTTCATTAATAAGAATAAATAGCATTTAATAAAAGTGGAACATGCAGTGAAAGAAGTAATCCTATTTTCTATTATTAAGTCACTTTCTGGATTTCTCACTAAAGTTGTGATAGCATTTTTGCATAGATTTTAACCGAGTAAATGGCTCAGGAGAGCCCTGCTTAGTATTGTACAGGAAATCTACTGCAAAACTGGGAAGAGAATCCATATCAGATGTGACCACCCTTTTGACTACTAGGTAAATGGTAACAGCTTGCAGAAAGCTTCACTGCTTCAGCTGTGTCTAGTTTTGTAGAATGAATGGTGTGGCATCATATGAATGATCAGTGTGGGTCTCGTCATTCTCAGATGATTCATTCCCTCACACAGCTGGGGAATTGGACTGTCCAGCAGGTCCTGCCCTGGGACAGCCCGCACCACTGTGGTCATGCACTCTCACCAGTCATAGCCAGAGAAAGAGCCATAATTGCCCATTTTTTCATTTAGGCATGTCCTTCTGGTCTCAGAGGGATTGATGGGACAAAGTCCATCTGACAGCTGCTAACTGGTCATGTCCTTTGGGGGTCAGTTCTGAGGCTGATTCTGTGTAATATGGTCTTAATGAACTGAATGATGAGGCAGAGAAGATATTTGCTGTGCTCTCAGCAGATGACAGTGGGCAGGGCTGCTCTTCAGAAGGATCTTTGTGGGCTGGAAAAGTGCTGTGAGAAGTCAAACACTGCCAGGTACAGTCCTGCATGTGGGATTGAATAACGCTGTGCACTGATACAGTTTGCAGATGGCTAGCTGTAATCCAGCTTTGGAGGAAAGGCCCTGGGAATCATGGTGAACAACAAACTGACCATCAGCCAGCAGTGTGCCCTGGGAATCATGGTGAACAACAAACTGACCATCCAGCCAGCAGTGTGTCTTTACACTGAAGAAGGCCGGTTGCACCCTGGGCTGTATTAGCATGACTGTAGTCAGAAAACCAAGTAAAGTGTCTCCTTCCCCAGGCTGGGTGCTTGTGACATCAATTCTGAAGTACTGCATCCCATTTTGGACTCACCAGTGAGATGCTCAAGCACGAGGTGTATGAGGAAAAGCTGAGAGGATTGGGCTTGAACAAATCCAGCTTAGAGCTGAAAGCTCTGAGAAGCAAACACTGAGATACAATACTGCTATTGCTGTCCAGAGCTGCCTAGTGGGAGACTGTATAGAAGACAGAGTGAGTCTCTTGGAGACACATGGTTTTGAGATGAGAGATGTGAGTTGGTAGGTGAGAATTTTCTTCTAGATGTGATGATTGTCAGATATAATTCTACGTAAGAAATAGAGATATTTATTTTTAATCGTGAAGATGGTCAGACACTGGAACAAGTTGCCAAAGCATCTTTGGAAGTTCTTTTATTTCAGAGATTGATTCAGTTAGACAAGAACATGAGCGACCTACTTGAAGTGGACCTCTTTAGAGCAGGAAGGTGAACTAAATGACTTTGAGAGGTCCCTTCCAGCCTGAATGATTCTGTGATTCTTTCCAGGTTTGTGTAGTCTGATGTCATGAACACCACTGCACCATCACAAGTTTTACCACAGCATGTTGGAAGCTGCCTATCCCATAAGTTATTGGTTTGAACCTTAAAAATGAGAGTTATATGGTAACTGAGCAATTATGACCATAGAATACAGCTCTATTTTCTGTAAGGCTGTCAGACCTTCTGTGATTATTTAAAATCGCGGTCCATTGAAAAAAACAAATTATTGATTATACTGTAAAGCTGACTGATGGCAGATGACTTTGCTTTCCTCCCTCCCTGATGCCATTTGGACTATATCAGTTTTCATTACAGGGGTTCCTATTTTTACAGTTACGACGACTTTCCTGCAAGGTTTCTCATGCTCGTTTGATTCTGTCCTCTTGAACTGATGAAATGACCTCAGTGCCCCAAAGCACATCATTCTTCTGTTCACATCAGTGGATTTTCTTCCTGTCTCCACCCATTCATGGTTTTGCGGCTGTCTTCTATAAATGACCTGCTTTGTGGTACTCACTCCAGGATGCTGCAGCTTCCCAGCTTCATTTGTCATTTGCGTTCAAGATATATAAAGCAGGCTACACTTCAAATCTTACAGTTTAACACTTGTACCTGCCACTTCCTAGTCCTCTGATTGTGAATCACATATATTGAAAATAAATCATGGCACATTAGGGTTTCTTCATTGTTTCAAGAATGTTTGATCTGTGTTATCACAGCAGACACAGCTCTGCCCTTATGAGACAGGAAGCAAGAAATATTAAACAAATGAGAAGGACAAAAGTAGCAGCTCCACTGAGGCAGCAGGGCACTTTGCAGCAGAAACTACAAGATGGACTAACAGGCTCAGTATATTCATCAAATACCTGATAGGTTAATGCCCAACTCCCCAGTGCATGACAGATGTGTCTGTAAGAACTGGCGCAATACATTCACATGTATCTAAGTCCAAACAGAATACTCATCTGTGAAAACATGCTCCAACTGTGCTCATGCCACAAAGAATGAGAGGCTGAAAGCAACCAGTGGGAAAGTAAAGTCTTTTGAATGTTTCGCAGTTTATTTCTGACTTCCTTGTAGTTGGCAAAATTAAAATTTCTTCTTGAGCTATATTTAATATTGTCACAGTAAAATAAAGCCAGGCTGAGGTTTAGTTAGGTGTTCTTGGATTTGTCTAGGCTGGATGAACTATGGTGGGTTTGTCTAGGCTGGGAGAACAATATTTTACATTATGGTTGGTAAATGGTGCATTAATGTGTAACAACATGATAGCTTGGGCGTAGATAACCTTAGGATTGGTTAGAAGAAAATAGCACTAAAGCTAGAGTCATACTTAGTAGGGTGGCACACTTTTTAAGTACAACCTATATTTTCACCCAATAAGGGTAGTAAATGAAAGTAGAAAACTTGCAAATCTGTTCAGTGTGGAAATACAGCACCAGGACTGCGTATAGGATTAGGAGAAGGGTGTGTCCTTTCTTTGTCTTCCAGACAATACATTCAGTAATTCAATCTAATCAGACTTTCACAATCAGGTGCTGGCATAGAACTATAGCAAATACTTCCTGAATCCTTAGCCAGACACATTCACAGCAATTGGGAAAAAGTGTGACATGGTAACCCCTTCATTGCCTGTGACCATCACATTAGAAGCAGCAGTCCTATAGACTCACTTCGATCTGATAGGTTGTAGCTACTTACCATGGCAGGAGAGAAAGTGCTGCTTATATTTTTACTTCTGCCAAGGTTTCTCCACATCTTCCCAGGAGCAGATCTGTTCCCACAGTGCAGCCTGGTGAGATCCACCATGGGTCACCACCAGAGCCTTCTGAATGTTCCTTTTTAAGGTTCGTTGATAATGGGTCTTCCTATGGGAGCCATAAGGATGTTTATTAGGCATTTGTGGGTACCTGGTCTGTCTTATTGTCAGCTGCAAATCAGTCTTCCAAATCACAAGTGAATCAAGGCTTTTAGCAAATGTGCTCAAAAATTAACTGAAAATTCACGCGAGTTTTCTACAACTGCTAGAAATACCATCCAATAATGTAATATCACAGCTTTGCAGAACAGGCTGTTAAAATGCCATAGTATGGGCAGAGACAAATTAATTAATAAATTAACAAAAACACTTGCATTGTAGAAAGTTCTACTAATGTTAAAAATATTCTCAAAATGTAACTGTGAAGTGTAACAGCATTGATTGATTCACTTTTTAAGTGGTTGAAGACAACATTCAGGAACACAAAGAAAATTCATGTTTCAGTGAATGGCAGACATTACAGTATCTGTGCAAGGAATGATCAGAACAGCAAATTGGTCTCTGTGCCGGAGCCTTTAAACAGTAGAGGTCAAAAATTTTCATGACTGTTACAGGAAAAAAATCCATTTCAGAAATTAAATTGTGGATGCAGCTATGTATGCATGCCATCTTAAAATGGATTCAGCTTCCTAGGAAGGTCTTTACTACCCTCAAATCACTCAGAGATGTAAATTTACTACCAAGTACTGCTTTTCTATTCCTGAGAGATTCCCAGTCCCAGCTGCTTCCCTCAACACTTCTTTGATGACTGGAGCCAGTTAAAGGGGAGAAACAATATTCATGACCCTCTGCAATTAAAAAGATCTCAGGTTTCTGACATTAAATCTAAAATTCTTGCAGGAAAGTGTGTGTGGGTGTGCAGCCTAGAGATTAAATGAGATAATTCTTGCCAGCTTCTGTTGAGCAAATTAAAGTAATAAATACATTTAATTAAATGAATATGTTCAAGGATATTAACTGCTTACAGAAACTATATTGAAAAAAGCAAGTTAAATTCATTATTGGAAATACTTCTATATTTTCTTTTTACTTGCTGTGAAAAGCTAGCAACAATAAGGACCGAAAAAAGATTTAGGATGATACTTCCAGTCCTTGACTGCTGGGAAAAATTCTCCATTAATTTCAAGAGCATTTAATCAGAGAGCAATTTATGCCTTTTTTGTCCTCAGTTGCAATTTTTCTTAATTTTCAGTTTCAACATGTCTCATTCTGGGTGAACCTCTTGTCTATTTTCACCAGTTTAGCCATGGTACTTCAGCTGCTTAGAGGCAGCCTGAACTGGTGGTTGAGGACATTGTTTCACACTTGAGAACACTCTTTATATAACTGTGCCTCGCTGCCTCTGGCAAGGTAGAGCCACGAGGAATAAAACTCTTCACATATTGCAAGTGGTTTTTATCCTCTTAAATCTCCAGATGTGATGGTCTAATAAGATACCTGAATTCAGAGTAGATTTAGCAAGTTGGAGGAGGAGGAAAATTGCATTGGAATAGGTATAGTTTAGGTGCAGTATCCTGAAGCTGTCAGAGACCCAAGGTAAGAGTTCTTTGATTCAAAAAATCAAAGAGCACTCCTTACAAGACCATCATGTGTGATCATGAATTAGTAGTTCAAGCTAAGGAGGCTACCTTCTAGGTAAGATGTGCTGATCTTGTTGTGGAATCCTGTGTTGTTTGCAAGGTCTGGCAGCTATTACTGGTACAAGTTTTCCCACTGTTCCATTTTCTCTTCATTTCTGCAAGGGTCTTCAGGTTTCACACTTGTGATCTTTCCTTCTTTAATTCTTTTTCATCCTTTATTTTGGAAATCTAAAATGTTCCCTAATTATTTAATTAGGCTCACATTAATAATTTCAATTGCAAACTTCTCACAAAATGTCTTGAATTTTTTTTTGTTCAGTCCAGGATTGTGCTCCCCAGTCATTAAGACTAACTACCAAACCTCGTTCTAATAAGAAGGATCTAAAAGTGCTTCTGAGACTGGGGCTACACAGACACATTGACTCCTTGTTTTTATGAGAATGAATTAAATTTCAGAATGTGGAGGGGTCTGTAGTGCGCATGCATGGCTGGGGAAACTTGTATGAACCTAAATATGGCCTCCTACACCACACTGCTCACAACTGAGATCTCAGTCAAGATAGTCTTGGGCTGGCTTTGTTGTTTTGGGTTTTTTTGGGGGTGGTGGTGGGGTGGATGCATTTCTGTTTGGTTGGCTGTTTTTTTGGTTTTAGTGGTTTTGTTTTTTTTTTTAATAAAAGTTTCTCTTTCATGTTTACTGACTTAGTTTTCTCAAGGTATCTTTCTCTTATTTTTTTCTGAGGCAGCTGTGGGTAACTCATGTGGGCTGGATCAGGATGATCCTATGGTTTGTAAGTATGTTCGGTGATCTGGCTGCACATGTGGCAGAGTTTATTGGTGTAGATCCAGCAGATAATTCCTGGCTAGATTTTAGTTTAGAAAGTAGAATGAAATTAATGAGTCTTGCTGCTTTCACCCTGCTTTAGAGATAAGAGGTTTTAAAAAACTGGATGAAGTCCATACAATTTTTTGCTTAACATGGCCAGAACTGTATCTGTTACTAACCAGGTAAGGACAATTATCCTCATTGCTGTGTCATTGCATATCACTCTTATGCATATATCCAGCCCTAGAAGAAATAATCAGATAAATACATATAGATATGCATCCTGGAAACAAAATAATGCAACTACTATTTAATTTAATACAACTCTACAATAAATTGCATCTAGAATAAAAGAGTTCTTGTTTATTTTTAATTGAATTACCAAAATAATATCACTTATGCTTTTATTTCATCCTACAAACTTAAAAAAAAAATCAAATGAACAGAATACTGAATAAATTGAAACTCACCTGCTTGAGATGGAACTGAGATATAAGTGGGAAAAACTGGTAGGCTACGGCAAGCAGCCTAAGGAGATGGTGAGCTGCATCCTTCCTTAGCAGGCTTGTGTACATACTGATAAGCAGAAATGTGATAAAGGGATCTGTTTCAAAGCCCACTTCTCTATGAGATGGAGCAAGAGAAATTATGGTTACAGTCAGGCCTACTACATATGGAGAGTTTGTTCTCTTTTTTTGTTTTGCAGGTGTTCCCTTTATCTGCTCAAGAGTGCTACAGAAGTGCACAGAACATACATTTTATACATGGGAATGTATTGGAATGAGAAAAAAGGGGTGATTTGAATGTCTGCATTTCCTCATGTGTGGATGTATATAACTACATTATTCAGTTGATGCTCAGTATGTATTTTCACCATTCCCAATCCAGATTACACTGAGGAGGTGCCAGTGTTATTAATGTTGACATTACCAGTACTACTCCACACAGCATTGCAAACCCTGAATGCTTTTGCTTCTGTGCAGCATCCCCTTCTTCCCTTTTCTTCACCATCAATTGCTGCTGGAGCAGCAGCATAGAGGAGGGAATTGTGTTTGTCCTCTCCTTGGTCATCCCACTCCTATGCCTTCCTAAGAAAACTGTGGAGCCGAGTGGAGCAGAACTACAGCACATGTGGGGCTATTGGTAGCCTGCAAATCCCACTGTGGGCCTGGGCAATGAAAAGGACTGTGACAGGGTAAGAGGTCCCAAAAACCTTAAGCCGTAAAGGAGACAATTTGTAGCTCATTTAATTCCTGGCTAATGGGGAAGGGCAGGCTGGAAGAGGAGAGGAAGAAAGGTGCAAGACCTATGTTTTCACAAACATGAGCTGTGAAAAGATATGTAAGGTATCATTATACTTTTCTGTTATCAGTATTATGAGGAATAAGTGTGTTTTTGCCCAATAATACATCTTAGTTACAGACTATGCTCAGTTTTGATGCACACAGTGTACATATATTCTTTATCCTTCTGCATGTAAGAAATATCAGATTTCATTACTAGTTCCCATCCAGCTCGATGCCACCAAAATTTTGTGACTTTGTTTTGAACAGACTGAAATGATGACTGAGTTGTGAATAGCAGCTTCCCAGCCACTGCTGTTCTCTCCAGGCTCAGTTCAATCAGTTCAATTGACTTTAGACAAGAAAACCAGTCTGACACAGATCTATGTGAATATGACATGCATACAAGAATATGATGCAGACACCACTGCATAATGGCAGCTTTAGAAACACAGAATATTTTAGATACAGCTTTAAAGCCCTGAGTTCTCTTTCCATAGGAAGTTACAAACCTACAGAAGACTAGTCCAATCTTACTTGAATGCCTTTCATTCTTAAAAGCAACTGTCAAGGAACTCCCGACAGGGATCTTAGTTCCACAAGACGTATGGAACTGGACTCTTTCTTCATACAATGAAGTGGCCAGATATTCTTGCAAGTGTGTGACTGTACCCCTCAGGATCAAACCTATAGACTATAAATGTCAGATCCAAACTTTATTGCAGCAGGGAAGAGAAATTACTTCAATATTTTAAAAAGGCTTCTTAGTGAATTCCATCTGCTGCTAGCAACCATGATAAAAACGGCCAGAATGGCCCAACTAGTCTGCTTCCACACACCCAGATAATTCAGATCATCCATATTCATGTAAACCTCATGACAATTGTTAGTAAATCCTACCTATCTCTCTCTCCTTTCCCCAGGAAAGTACTGCTCCCATTCCAGCAGGTGGTGTACCAAGTGGAACAGGGTAGATGATAAAGCAGTAAATCCTAAACCACTGTGGTGCTGTCTTTACCTGTCTCTGAAGGGGCTAGTATAAAATTTGAGTTTTGGCCAGCTGCTGGTTCCTGCATAGCTTTGAAGCAGCTTTGTCTTGTTATTAATCTCATTTTTGCTTCTTTCTCTACTCCAGCACCAGAGAGCTGATCCACAGCTCAGCTGTGAGCGCTGCTTTCACAGTAACATGTGGTGCTCATTCAATTTCAATGGACAGTTTCCATGTTTGCTAGGTGAAAGCTTTAGCTTACAGTTAAAAGTTTAAAGTTATTTTTCTCTCCTCTTTTTAAGAGGCCATATAAATTGGCAAAATCATGAGAACTTGCTAATTCTAGTGTCAAGTCAGTGGCTCCAAAGACTATAAACTCTGAGTGAAAACATCATAGCAGCAAAGATAAGTGACTCTAATACTTCAAGATAAATGGGACATATATATTTTTTTTTGAATGCCAAAAAGAAGATCTTAATGGTAAAGCCAGGAAAAAAAACATCTTGGCCTCTTTCACAAAGAAATTGTGTTTTGAAATATTTATCTTTTTCTGAACTCCACACTCATGTACAAGCTATAAAACCACACTGGTGATTAGACAGGAATTATTTAGATATTTGATAGTCATCTTACCATCTGATTCTTGTGGATGAGTTTTCATGTTAACAGTAAAACAATATCTTATCTTTGTCTCCTTCAGCTACATCAATTTAGGTTTTGACCTAATTTTAGTATTAAAGAGCTTCCAAAACTAAAATTGCTGGGAGAAATAAAGCTCTATTTTCATTTCCCCCCCCCGAAGTGTTTCTGCATTTTTCTTCCTCCTCTGTACATCCTGCTCACCAAGAGCCTAGAACTAATAAAAACCTTATTTTTTCAGTTGACTACATAAATGTAAATGTGAATTTATGAGAAACAGTGCTAAATGCATTATAGTATATCAGCAGTTAAGACACTTCTGGGCCATTATTTACCTAGCATCCTTGTCCTCCTAAATGTAAATGTATAGATTATTTTAATATTTTTTTATTCAGGATTTCGCTGACCAAATTTGGCCAAACATGTCTGGCCTGTTGTGTTTTGGGATGAAGTTCTAATCTGAGCCTGAAGTTTTCACACAGAAAATCAGATGAGGACGCTGGTATCAGGCAAAACAGTTCTATTGGTTTGCCATCAGCACCCCCTCGCGGTGAAATTTATTATTTTCTCAACAGAAATCATTTGATAGATTTGCTCACTCGGATTAGAAGATCAAAATTCTGGTAATGACTTATAACATATACAATCTGTGGAAAAAAAAATATGTACAGGCTCTTCCTGCTAAATTTTAAAAATTAATTTTGACGTGAAAAAGACGAGGGGAGGGACAACTCCCCCATTTCTTGAATCAAGAATGCTTGTAGCAAAATTAAAATATAAAGATGGGAAGTTTAAAACACTTTTTCGTACTCAGACATGAAGCCCTTATTATTGTTTTTTCTTCCTGGCACTGAAGCGGAAAGTTACATAAAAAAAAAAGGGGTTAAACTGAAAATTTGTGTTGAAAATGATCTTTTTCAAAAGTATGTTGAGATTGTGCTGCTGCACATTTATGTACTACTTCATTTAAATTTTAGAATAATTAAAAATTATGTCTAATGCCATTGATAATTAAATCTTGTTAGACAACACATAAAAGCACTTAAAAAGCAGACTTGTTTGATTCAAAAGGCTAAATTCCAGCAATTTTCACTGATATTCAGGCTTCTCTGCTGAACCTACTTTTTTATCAGAATAGATTGGTATATTGAAAGCAGACAGTACATGTTTAAAGCTGCAATGTAATTTAGGCAGTCCAAAATCACAACCAGTTAGCACGAATCTCTGGTTTTTCAATCTGACCAAGTGAAGATGTCAAAGGTAAGATAATTCTATTAATTAGGGGAAATGAAAATGAAGCTACAACACTTAAGTTTCTATTGCTACTGTGTGTGTCATATCATGGTTTCCAAAGGTGTATACAACCAACCATTTTTCCTTTTCTCTCCATTAAAAGACCTGTGGTTATGTGTATAAGCTTTGGTGGCCACCAGAGTACCTTTGTTCCCTGACACATCCGATTTTCGTGTCTGTGATGGCTTTGCAGACTTCCCACAGAGGCATACGTGGGGCATATATGGGTAAAAACTACTCATTTCAGTGTCCTGTGAAGTCTCGTATCTGACATATGGTAAATCTCAAAAGAGCAGTCAAACGTCAGCAAGGGTGTACCCTGCAGTCTTGTTATACTCTCAGAGTTCTGCATTTCTCACCTCATTCCGTGTGTTTTCCTTCTCTACTTACTATAAGAGAACTGTTTTAAACATTACCAAAGAGATGGGCAGAGCTGAAACGGTGTGTACAAGAGGTTCCAGACTAGTGTAGAAGAGACTGAATTTGCAAATGCTGTGTTTCTGGTTCTGTGTCTGGGATTCTGAACAGCTCCTGTTTCTTTCCTCTTTGCTGACATCTCCTCTGGGAATGAAATCTTCAAATTTTGTCAGCTTCAGTAGGGTGTGGCACACTTAAACACTTCCTGACAATTTGGAGTTGAGCAAATGCCAACCCCTTCTACTAACATCTATTTCTGAATGATGATGGATTGACAACCTTGTTTAGTGCTGTTGTCATTTATTTGAATGTGTTTTAAAGATGTTTTTATTTCCCTTTTTATTAGAAGTAGATCAAAAACTACCAGCCCTAAAGTAGTCAAGAAGGCATTTCAGAGCATGCATTACCAGTGTCAAAATGGAGGCATGTGTCACTAAAGAGTTAATGAAGAAAAGGAATGACATGGGGAGGAGGAATTTGTGTTACAACTTTTGTCAAGTATCTCATCTGTTGGTTGATTAATACTGCACAACCTACTAAAAGATTGGCTGTCTCTCATATTTCCTTTACTTTGCACAGCACAAGGCAGACTCAGTTTGTCATGTTTAGCATTCACTCCCCTTTTACTCACCCAGCACTCCCAATCATTGTATTCGGAATGTTAGATGCTACATCCCAAACCTCTCTTATTTTAGTCTTGTATTGTGGTCCACGAATCAGTCTATCCCTTTTTTTTGTGTGTGTGATGATGTAATTTCCTTTCCATGTCTTCCTGTCTTCCATAAGTTTAATGCTCACTGGGTGAAGAAGTATTTGACTTGTTTTCAGTAAGTTTCCTACTAGTGTTTCAAGAAGCACTACCTAGTTCTCTAATTGCAAGATTTTGTGAATAGCAGTTTTGTCTTTTTCCCCCTGCCTTCATGATTCCTTAAGACTTCTTTAGCCCCATACTGAAGACTCACAGCCTCTCACATCTCTTCTCATAATGCAGATCTCTAGCTCCTCTGATTGTCTAGTTGCCCTTCTCTGCACCTTCTCTAGTTCCATCCCCTTCCTCAGATGCAGAAACCAGAACTAGGCATAGCAGTGCCAATGTGGGCATTGCCAAAATTTCTTAAAATGGCGCAGTGATGTCCTGCTCTGAACACTTTTCTGTTGATGTCAAATTTTTTACTGCTTTTTTAGGCTATTGCTGTGCAATGATTTAAGAGAGCTGCAAGTGATGAATCTAAAATCCTCCTAAATTACAACTGAGATTTTATGAATGCAGCACTGTGTATGCAAGATTTAGGATACTTTTCCCTTATTCCACATTTTCTGTTAACTCATCTGCCACCTTTTTACCCAGTTAGAAAGTCTGTCAAGACTTTTTGGTATTCTGGGCCAATGACTTGGCTTTGGGCCACCTCGAAGAGTGGAACTGGCTTCAGGCTTGCAGGTTTCACAGTACAGCAGTTTCTCCAGATCATTGATAAAGAAGCTGAATGAAGCTGTAACCAGCATAATTCCCTGAGGAACTTGACAGCTCTTGATCCTGAGAAGTGTTCATTAAGCCTTGTGTTTTGATTCATATTAAGCTGTGAAATATTTTTCCCCCTCCAGTCCTGTGTCAACTGTTTTGTTTAATAATAGAAGTCTTTTTAAATATCTCTTAGAAGGAGTCTGCTTGATTTCTTTTATCCACATGTCTATTTGATACACTCGGGGAACTCCAGAAAGCCAAGAAGCCAGTGTTTCCCTGCAGTAAGTCCATGCTGGCTGCACTGTTCCACTTGGAACACCGACTGGCCCTGTTACAGTGGTTTGACCTTGGCCGGGTGCCAGGTGCCCTCTAAGCTGCTCTGTCACTCCCCTTCCCAGTGGGACAGGGGAGAGAATAAGATGGAGAACAACCAGTGGGTTGAGATAAGGCAGTTTACTAAAGCAAAAGAAAGAAACAGGCAGAAGTTTGTGCATGCATAAGCAAAGGGAAAAGTTAATCTCTACTTCCCACCAGCAAGCGATGTTTGGACACTTCCCGGGGAGCAGGGCCTCAGCACACGTAGTGGTTGCTAGGAAGACAAACACTGAAGAATAACAAAGGCCCCCCCATTCCTCCTCCCTCCCTTAGCTTTTATATCTGAGCTGACATTACATGGCATGGAATATCCCACTGGTTAATTTGGGTCAGCTGCCCTGGCTGTGTGCCCTCCCAGGATCTTTCCCAGTCCCTTGATGGGAGGAAGGAGTGTTAGAGGGACAGTGCTGCTCAGCAGTAGTCAAACACTGGTGTGTTATCAACACCCTTCCAGCTACCAATTCAAAGCACAGCACTGTGAGAGCTGCTAAGGGAAAAAATAACTCTACCTCAGTCAGACCCAATACACCTCTGTGCTGCTTTTCTCCTGCAGTTTTGTTGTTTGGGATGGATGGGTGCACTGAAATGGTGAACCCATATGGGTGGTCTTCAGTGTCTCTGATGACCTACCCATTGACACACCTCAGCTGGCCTGATGTCTTTATCCTAATGCTTCCACCTTTGCTGTTTTCCATTGTTCTATTCATTCTCACACAGTTTTGTGGTTACCATTCAGGAGTAGTTATAGATATGGCCTGTAGGCCACTTTTCCCGTTCATCCCACTCTAACACTACCTGCATAGCTCTGGCTTCTGCAAAGCCACTTCTCTTCCACTCAACTTGGCTATGCAGTGAGCGAGGGGCCTCTGCAATGCTGCTTTCCACAGCCTCTGTCCCCTTTGGAGTCTGCAGGAAGTGTCAGGGCAGTGGGTGCGCTTCAGGTTACTATGTGAGTCTGTCTTGTGGTAGTGTTTTGGTGGCTGTGTTTTGTCTGGGCATTAGTTTCATAGTTCTTCTTCCTCAACACAATGGATAGTTTATTCCACCAGCACTGAGTGTACTTTTCTTTCCCGAAGAATTCACTGGGCCATCAGTGCAGTCCAGTTGCTCTGTGTGGGGGTGGCAGTGCAATGACTGGTTTCACCCTTCTCTGGATACCACGTGTGGTATTGGCATCAGGGAACTAACACAAACACTTCAACTGTCCCTGGTATTTCAGGTTCTGCCTGAATTCCTCCATAGGCAGTAAGTATCCATTTCTCTAGGGAAATGGGATCAGATGTGCTGGGGCAGTGCACCCAAACTGGGTGATCAATATGGGAGCTGTTATCCCAGAGAGACAATTTCCCACAGCTAGTTTACTGTTTACCAATGCAGAGCTTGAGGGATTACATACCTATCTTCACTTAATATAGCTGTAATAGTCCACGGAGTACTCCCTTCTTCCAAAAAATGAAGGGGAAATACTAGTTTGCTCAGGAATAAAAAACCCTTGACAGTGTGACTTTGACAGGTGCTGCTAGAGAAGAGTGGGCCAAGTTGGGAAAAGCAGCACATGAAAACACTAAGACAGAAGGGCATCCCAAAATATGTCAGTTAACATTCTTTATTACTTTTGATTGACAGTGACAAAAAGAAGCTCAGAGCTCTGAGCAAGAAAGCAGAAGAGTGATGTCTGCCATATTTCAGAAGGCGGGCTATTGTAATTTTCTGAGGTGTGGGAGGAGGAAATCCAAATGTTGTTGCTTTCCGTATCTAACACAAATTTGTCTTTTGAATTGAAATTACCTACAAGATTCTAAATTTCATCTAGCTGTATAGATTAAAAAGGTGAGAACTACATTGAAAATAGTTGTTTCTCACTGAATGCTGGTTATATCAGAATTAAGCATCTGATACCCAAGCAGAAGAAGAATAAAAAACTATCAAAATAGGGCAGAAGAGAGAAAATGCAAGCCTAAAGTTAAAATTAAAAAAAGAAAGAAAGAATTTGTTTCTGGATTCCTTTTCCAAAACATCTGAAATCAGGAAAATGAAAATTGCTGTAAGCTCAGCTAGTGGTATGGCGAAGGAATATATCTCACATCTAGATGTTGTCTGGTGTTTGACTCTTTGCCATAGCCAGTTGACATCTAGACTTCTCAGCTGATCATTCTCAGCAACTATGAAAAAGGAAACAAGATTTGCATTACTTCCCATCACTGTTACCTTCCTTTTCCCATGCTGTACTGCTTCATGCACTGCTATGCAAAGAATAATTGTGGACATCCTAGAACAGAACTGGATTTTTAATTTGGATTTTGTTTTGATGCAACTATGGAGAGCTACTGCCATCAGACTGTCCTGTGCAAAAACACATCTCTCCATCTGGTTGCCAAACAGGAAATAAAGCAAAACAAACCCCAAACACTGGTTTAGATTAGTTTGCTTTGCACTGGATTTAAAATTGCTTTATCTTGCTGAAAAAACCCTTGTATTTATTTCATGCAAAATATTCCATGCTAATCTAAGAATTTTATTTTGCTGCCTTCATATCCAAGGAATTAACTTTCTTCAGCATGATCTCAGATACAATGCAGAGAGGTAAAAATACAGAGCATTAAAACCCTTGCTTACATAGTGGGCAAATGGCAGAGAAGGTTTTAAAACCTCTCTGGAAAAAGCTCCAAAGAAGGACTAGTACCTACCCTTTTCTCTTATTTTACTTACATATTCTTATCCATGGTATTTCTCAAATTAATTCCAAAATACTTGCTATTTTAGCCTATCAAATTTTTTTGTTTTATAAATTATTTACAATTATGCCAGTTCTACATTTAGAGTAATAGGTTACCCTTTATTGCAACTGCACCTGGTGGCTTTCTAAAAATATCTGATTTTAAGCCAGTTCTAGGTCTATATATTGATGTCAAACTTGTTATTACATTTCTTCCTCACTTCTCAATTAACTAAATCTTTCTCCTAACAAAGAAATGATAGCATAATGCAGTCAATTTTATGCCTTCTAATTAAGTGGACCTCTCAAGAGTCTAATTTCCTGCAAAATTAAAAACCGCGTTTGTATGAATACAGTGAAAGAAGGTCAGCAGCAGGAACTGAAAACATTTTATTTCAGAGTACTTCATAACATGGGTGTTTCTGCATTTCCCTGCAACGTAGTTTAAGACTCTCTAGTGGAAATGAGATTTGGCTGGGGTTCCCCTGTGTAAGGAATGATTGAGATGCTACATCTTTCAGCCAGGAGATGATTTCCACCAGCCTTAAATGAAATCCTCAAAAAATGTACTCAACTAAAACCATTCTTTGAATTTCCAAGTAACTCTGAAATAACCACAGCTTCATTTTTCAACAAATGGTGTTTCTTCCCTTGAACCCAGTTAAACCACATGTTGAAGTCATAGCACACCACATAGGCTTCAGGCATGAAAAAATTTTAAAAAGCCCCTCCTCTGGGTGATGCCAGCACAAACTTGTTCTCTGTACCAGGATTATTTGCCTTGCTCCAGAGGTACCATGTTAGTTGCACTTACTCATGAAAACTGTAGCACTTGCAACTTACAGATGCGACTTTCAACTACACTGAACTGTAAAGACTCAACATGCTCATCTTTTCCTGTAATACAAAGTAGTTTCAAAGGCCCTTAGTCTGTCACAAGGAAGCCTGGGGCTCATGGTAAATGGGGGCTGTGGAGGAGCCACATGGTTCCCTGATATTGCAAGGGAGCCATCAGTCTCTTTTGGTCTAAGCAAACTCTCAGTTTCTTTAAGTTCTCAAGTCAAACTGTCATAAAACTTTTCAAACTTGTTCGTATCATAAAGTAAAAAAAAGCAATCAAGAGCAATGTTTGTATCAGTAGCACTATTTCATCAGAAGAGTGTCACTGGTAATATGATGGACAGACGCACGTACAAAGTGTCTTTTAGCAAGTGATGATTGCAGTTTGTTAAAATCCTTGTTGAATATTTTAAAATAATGCCATTACTGCAGGCAAATTCAAATTGAGAACTTTACTTGGAAACACAGGAAATCGAGCTGGTAAACCAATGGGTTTTAGTTCTGAAAGTCATGAAAATGTTCCAACTTCAAATTTTGAATTTAAATCAATGTAACCTTAACCTGCAGAAAGGGAAAACTGTAAAGAACAAGTACTGTGCCAACTTTGAAAGTAGGACAGGAACTAAATGTAGAATTCAGCATGATATGGTGTTTCTTAAAGGTAAAATTGTGGTCATGCTGAGATGTATGATTGACAGTGGAAAATATCTTTGGACTACTCAAAGATCAATTTTAATTGGAATTTAGGTCAGATGTAGGAAAGTAACTTTTAGTAACCAAAAATTTATGCCTGAAACTAACTCAAAATAATGATCAAAATCACAGGATTCTAAGGCTTAAGGTGACCTTAAAAAGTCTTATAATCCATTTGACTACTCTTAGGCAGGATTAACTATAGCTAACCCACTTTTGATATGTCTAACCTGGACCTTCAGTGTCAGAAGATGAAGTTTGCCATCACTAACTACTTTCCAAACATTATTATTCTTAACTTTAGATAGCTATGACATTCCTTTCTTCCCTTACTTGAAACTGAAACCTACTTGTTCTGTCCTTTCCAGAGAAAGGAGAATGTGGAGAATAATTTGTCCCATATCTTTGCAGTTACTTTATTAAGAATTCAAGAAGCAGCTTACTTCTCTTTCCCTCACCAAATCTGAACAATTTCAATTTATTATCTTTGTTTTCTTATAAGACATGCTTTCCAGACCATACTGTTAGACTTTTTTCAATGCACTTATATTTTTATAGCAGTATCGTACTTTAAACTGAACCCAGTACCTCAGGAGAGGTTTGTTTATTTATGAATAAAACAGAAACTTCACTACCTGTCTATTAGTTTTGTTGTTGTTTTTGTTGTTTTTAAGAGATTTGTATTTGTTATATTTAGATATACTGCTTGAGAAAATCACCCATTACTCTGGGTTCTTGTTTTCCTAGATACGGCCTCTACTGTAACTTGTACAGCTCTCATCTGGTTTGTATATGAAGCTGTTGTGCTGCATCTAAGCCAGGCAACCTACAGCAACTGGGAATGCTGAGAGAGTCCCTCAGCTGGGGTGAGGGTAACTGAAGCTTTGTAACTAATTCCTTGTTCTTATAGGACTCTCAACCAGGTTTTTCAGACAAGCCCACAGTCCACAGCCCCTTCTGTTTCATGAGCACTCTAAAAGTCAAGACACAAGGTGAGTGAAACATGAATTGTTAGCCACAGCTCTCTAGAATGGTCTTTCAGAAGCTGCAGAGTTGCCGAGCATAGCTTCTATTGAAAGGTCCTCTAAAACCTCAAACCTGAGACTGCCAGTCATTGCTAGAGCAAAACTAAGTTTTTATTTTTCTCCTTTCCGGTTAGTGACGCTATTTTCTTTGTGAAACTGAAGTATTCAGGAGTGACTTCATGACTTATAAACGGACAAGCTGTCTCAAAGCTTCTGAATTTGTGACCACCCCATCTGTTGCTTACCTGTTCCCCTCTCAAATGACTCCTGACTATAGATCAGCTGGTAGAGGGAGAGTCTTTATGTATGAGTACGGGCAAATATGCATTGAAACAAGAAAGATTTATCAAAGAGGTAAATTTTGGGCAATAGAGAAAACTTAAGAGGCTCCAAGTATACCCTTAGGTAAAGAATTTGGATTCTAGAATAAGCACTACATCATTACTGGTCTTCTTGTTGTTTTGTTTTTCGTGGTTAATTGGAAATTATGCTCAGAGAGAATGAGATTATATTCTTCAAAGATTTCTACAGTCCTTGAAAGAATAACCTTCCTCTAATGCCTGTGAGAAGGGCACTTTATAAACCTGTGCAAAACAGCAAAACACTGTCCTTGCTCAAATCTCTTGTAACAACTTTAAGATGTATTGACGACTGACACAAACTGCCAGCAGGTCAGACTCCCATCTGCTGTGATTTGTGCCTGTCATGCTGGCCAAGACTGTCTCACTGTTGTTCCCTCTTCTGGCCATATTGATCTGCTGTATCTTACATGCAAATGTCAGTCTCCACGGAGGAGAAATTACGTTTTTATGCTATGTTTTTGCTTAGGATGTCCCATGAAGAATGTCACAGTGGGCACCCCGTCAGGGGTCTGCAGAGTGGAGGCGACCACCGCGGAAAAGTCACGGAAGTGTCCTTGCGAACTGCGGCGCTTCGGAGCACTTTGTGCACGCGGTGAAGCGCTGGCAGGTGGCGTGATCAAGGTGCAGAGGGTAAAGAGACAAGACAGGCCTTCTGTGTGGGGTTCCAAGGTCTACCTACCTTGAAAGACACTTGGGACAAAAGAACCCAAAATGGTGGCTAGCTCTTTTTTTTATAGGGTATGGATGGATCAAGAAATAACCAATGGGAGAGGGGTATGAGGAGGGAGCAAAACGGGATTGGCGGAAAACAGCCAATGGGGAGAGGGATACAAACAGACCAATGGGATCATAAGTTCTGTGGAACATTCCAGGGCTTGGGACGTGACAGACCAGGGGAGGGTACAACGTTATGACAGGCAGCTTAAGGGGAGGAGAATGTCCCCAAGTCAGGGGCGGAGGCTGCTGGGGTGATGTCACCGTACCACCTCATAGCCTCCGGTGCCTCTGCTGTTACGGCGTAGGCCGCAACAGAAGATCAATAGATAGATGGTAATATGAACTTTACAAAACCTGCTGCCGTTATCTGTAGTTCTGCTATGTAGCCAATGTCCTGACAAGCTGATCCCATCAGAAATGCTTTCAGGATGAGAGATTCATTCAATTGTCTTGCGTATGATCTTCCACAGTTATCTTGTCTGCGTCTACTGCAATTTGTTTCAATTAAACAAGCAGTTTATTGCCAAGACCCTGAGCGGCTCAGTTTAATGCTGAGTTTAGCCCTGTTTCAGCTGAAGGAGGGATCAGGAAACCTCAAGAGGACCTTTCCACTCCAAATTATGTAATGGTCTACGTTTGTATTTTTGCTTTTAAAATATTTTTTCATTTTTGTTCCAATAAATTTTTGTTACTCAGTTGCTATATTTTTGTTTTCTAGGCAAAGATGCTGTGCTGGTGGTTGGAAGGGTTGCTTCCCTGTTTTGTCTTTTTTCTGCTCAAGGGAGTGTCAGAGTGGTTTAATCTTATGGTTTCAAAGATAAAAGGCTCCCTAATGCCAGATCCTCGGATTCTTGCACATCTGACTCAGCCCTTAACTGTTTTTAGAAAAATAAACTTCAGTTTTTGTGTAGGAATTTATCAGCAGTCACATTAAAACTCCAGTGCCTTAACTGTTGGGACACTAAACCCTTTTTTTCACTCCATCCTACTGCATGGCTTTTTGTATACAGAAAGTTAAGTCATAGTTAAGTCTCAGCACTGGTCAAGCAATATATGCTTCTCAGAACATGCAGGAAAAAAAACCCCTCTCTTGAAAGGATAAATTTGGTAGCATGTTTTAGTAAGTGGGATAAGTAAAAAAAGCTACTATATTATTGGAAGCTTTAGAAGAAAGGTAAGAAGCAGTGGTGACTGACCTTAAAAGAATCAATTTTTTAACAATCATTTATCAGATAAAATGTCAGAAAAGATTAAAATAAAGAACTTCGATTCTTCTGCATAGGATTTTTTAGACTCTTAAAGTCCAAGCTTATTCTGCCTGTCAGGAGTACAACTAATGAAGGGCTTTCTGAGGACTTTTGCTGTGATCCTTTGGTTTATAAAAGAAGAATGAAAAAGGAATATTCTGCTTGCTCCAATAGTGATCTTCAGATATTCCTACAATGCCTTGGCTCAAGCTGCTTTGCAGCTGCTGCACAAATTTGACTTGGCATGACTATTAATGATTTGACCTTCATTCCAAGTTTACTTTGTACTCTCAAGAGCAGTGGGTACTGGTGAGGAATATGATTTCGTTCCTAGTGGCAATTAGGTTGCTCGGTAGCCATAGTGCTACTTACAAGGGGGAAGTCATGTCTAACCATCAGTAAACTTTGCTGAGAACATGTACAGCATTTATGGACTGTCAGTCTTGCTCCCCCTGTGATCCTCCTTTTGTTCTCAGCAAGAGCTTTAAGTGCTCCAAACTACCACTGGATCAAAAAATGCCTGTAGTTTGCACCAGTAAATAGCAAATCTAACATGTGCCTTGTGAAAATGAAGGATAGTTTTATGCAGATAAATTAAGACTCTCTATACTGCAGGATATAGAACAGTGACACAGTCACCTCACGCAGCATAATTATCCTTTAAAAAGATGTGCGTTTTCCATCGAATCCCTTAGGACTAGCTGCTGTGAAAGAAGAAAGGAAAAACAGAAGAGAAAACAGAATAAACAGACTGGTGTTTTAAAATGGCCTGGCAATTTCTAATTCTCAAAACAGTAAAAAGATCTCACAAAGTAAGAAAATGTTACCCTGTGTTTCTGCACACCAGCAGGAAAGAC
The DNA here is from genome assembly GCA_013399875.1 of Gymnorhina tibicen. Classification (NCBI taxonomy): domain Eukaryota; kingdom Metazoa; phylum Chordata; class Aves; order Passeriformes; family Artamidae; genus Gymnorhina; species Gymnorhina tibicen. The sequence goes on along the minus strand of VXAZ01001984.1, from coordinate 364,925 downwards.
CCAGGAAGAGGCAGAGCATCCATCAGCTGAGTTACTATAAAAGATTCTGTGGCTGACATTTTTGATTGTTTTGTATAATGTAATGTAAAAAAAAAAAATTCTTCCCAGTGTCTGTTACATACAGCTGATCAGCTTGCTCTGGTAGCAGCTGGATGAATGCAATCAACTGCTGTGAGGAACATTTATGTGTATTGGGCTTTAGTCCAGCTGGACCCTCTCTTTCAATGTGTGGCATTCTTACATGAAAATGTTTTGAAGTTTCAGTTCCTTCAAGGTGCAGAACTTAGTGGTTAAATATTTAATTCTTCTCTTTGCTTTGAAATATATGTATGCACACACATCTCTGTATTTATAGCCATATCCATATCTATATTGATATAAATATACCAGCATCCGTATATATATATATATATGTAGGTACATAGGTACATTTGTATGTATTTGTACACTTACAGTGTAGACACGCATATACAGATAAAGGCTTTAGAGGTTAATATTTTTTGTCTGTTTTTATCCTATTGTAGAGATCTATCTTGTTTTGAAAATTCTTCCATAATATTGCTCCGCTTTGAAAATAACAGAATGTGACCACATTTCAGAGCTTACAGAAAATGGACTGTGAAATACAAAGTCAGGAGAGGTGGATGGAATTTTAATCTACTCTGAGAACATAAGGATGTTTCAGCTGAGAAAAATAATTTGATTTTCCTCTGCTGATGTCTGTCTTTCAAACAAGAGGGCTTTAATGATTTCTTTTTGCTTTATGTAAGCTTGGTACATGGTTACAGTGCCTCTGCTGTATCTAATATATACGTCAGTCCTTTGCTGGATCTGGAGCACTGTGTGAAGGTACTCAGGATATATTTCTTTGACCTCCAATCTTCTGCCCTAGAGTTTCTTACTCAGCCTTTCTGGAAGCTGGTTTCAAATCACTTCCTCATTTTGAAGGTGTCTGTGATTATTTTTTAATTTTGAATATCTCTCTCCCGTCTTCAAATTAACACCTTTAATTTGATCTTCCTTTTATAGAGGTTTAGTGTTTACCTTTCCATTTTGTCTGAGTGGCACAGTGGAGGAGACACAACTACAGTTTATATGACTGAAAATAATATCCTGTGGGCGCTGGGGAACATCTAATGCAGATAGTGCAGTATATAACTGCAGATGAGCTAGTGTAACTATTTTTTAAACGTAGAAGGAAAGGCTTAGTTCAGATGAATTTCATTTCCTTAACTTACATTTTTCAAGGAGAGGTCACAAATCTGAGAACAAATGTGATACGTGAGGGAAATGCCTGTTTCTCATCTTAAAAACTTTGAAATTATCTAACTTCTACTGTATGAGACAACAGGTACAGTTAGAGAGAAAGTAAGGAAATGCTCTGAGGAGTGAGGTACGGATGCTTGGACAAGGGAGGATGTGGTGGAGGCCATATTGGGGCTGGAACTTGAAATGTGCCAGATATTCTTGGCTGTACCACCTTCGTAGGTTTTTCTTTTCAACTTAATAAAAATTATCTGCAATACTTGTAAATGATTTCTAGTAATCTGTTAGCCAATTTATATGTTTGAGAGGGAATGTGGGCCCTCCTCCCACCAGAAAAACCCATGTCCTGAAACCAAAACATGCCTCCCTCCTCCAAAAGAAAAAGCCTACATATTTGAGCAACATATGTGCAAAGAGGAAAAGAAGACAACTCCACCTTCTGCGGCGTACTTTTCTGACAAGTGAATTTTTTGTGTTTGCTGTTTCTGAAACTTTTCCTGGTATTTTATTGCATGTTTGAATTGCAAGGCCAAAGGAAATGTAGAAGTCCTCTCAGGAGGTTTTCTAGATAACTCTGTCCTTAAATAAGCATCTGTGTACCACACATCATGACTGAGATCCAGAGCAAGATATTCTAGACCTTGAAAAGTCTCCCTCTCCACCTCTGGTACTTCCAGGTACCAAAAATTCCTTCAGTTTTCCTTTAACATTTGCACCTTTACCTGCCTGTCAGCAGTTTTCAGGCATGTTTTCTGGTGAAAGAGTGCAAAAGGGTAGTGAGAAAAAAAATCTAAAGTAACAGCTGAAATCTATCATAAATATAGCTACAATGACATATCTGTGTATCAAATATTGCTGCATGCAGAGAATACATCTGCCTCAACACATTGGAAAACTGGTTCTGAGACCATGGTGGCCAAAGCTGTGACTTATGTGCCTATCCTTTGTAATTGAACATATTTACAATGCTCATTTCAAATACAGAACATTTGCAAGAGATTGGTCATGAACATTTCTCATACCAAGATATTATAATAGAATAATTTAACCAGTGAAAAAGAAGAGAAAAAAAAAATACAACTTTTAAAGCCAATCTGCTGAAAAATTTCATAAGATGAAAAAAAATTTCCCTTTTTAGCCTTTTCACTGCTAAACAAATTATAGTCATAGCTGGGTTTTTTTTTCCAGTGAAATGAAAGTTCGTGTTTTTAAACAAGTTAGGTATCGTAGCAACTTGGTCTGAACTTGTTGTCTCTTGTTAATGATGTGGTGAATTCCAGTGTATGAGCTCTGTAGAGCTGTTCTAATGAACATCTATTTTTCTATGGAATGGCAGAGAATGAAATTAATTGGGAAATTTTTGCTTGCTTCTATTAAATAAAATTTATTTTAATGAATAGAGGCTTAGTTGTCTGCAGTGGGTAAACAAAATAAGTATTTTTCTGTATTACATAATGTTTTCCACTCTTAAAAAGAATAAAATTTTGAAAATGAAAAATACCAAGAAAACAGCATCCTTTTTTTCTCATAAACATAAGGTTCTGGGTCTTTTAGGATTTAATTAGACTATACAGATCACTTGACCCCTGATATTTTTCAGTGACAGTTTTTCTTGGAATCAGAAGGTGAAAGATCTAATTTTAATGAGTTTGTATTTGTAAAAGTCTGCACACACACAAAGAATCTCCAACTGTCATAACAGGCAGTAATTGGCAGAGAAGTGCTTTGATAAAAATGGGAAGACATCCCTGCTGGTTCAAGACAGGTGGACATCAACTTGAATCCAATTTACATCTTAAAATGCACAATAGAAAAGATTTGCATTACATCGCCTAGATGAAAGGGAACTCTCAGTCTGAGAGCCTCATTTGCTTTTGCCTCTTCCTTTTCTTTTCTTGCCCAAACACTCAAACTCTCTGTAGAGAAGTTTTAATGAAGATAGCTTGTTCAGCTCCTGTGTGAGGCAGCTATTTACTCGACTAAGGCTCAAATCTGAACTCATGCTGGGCTAAAAAAGAAAGCCCAAACTGATAATTGGGTAAACCTGAAATTGGATAACCTGCTTTAACCTCTGCTTGAATCAAGTGAGTCCATCTTCTATATCGAGTTATTTTTATTTGGTTGCCTGGTCAAGGTCCCTTGCAACACTTAACTGGGATCTAGCAAGAGACCTGCAGTGGAATGTGCCTGCTCTGAAATGTACAAGAAATGGCTCCTGATGGACACCTTTGGACTGAGTGATCCTAGATGTATGTTTAGGTGTATGATCCATATTTAAATTGTTAATTCAGACACAAACTTTTACTCCATCCTAAAGTTTTCTGAGTAAGAGTCCAACACTGTATTAAGTGAGGGAAAAGTAGGTTTATTTTTTTCCAGAATGGATGCTGAAGAAAGGCAGATAGGGAGTAGGTGGATAGTCTGAATATTTATTCCCATGCAGTTTTTCCCCATTTGTTTGTGCCAGGACTGATGGAAAATAAAAACTTGCTTACAGAAGTTTAGAATATATTGTGTGTGTATCTTCAGGTACAAATTCCAGTCTTGCAATCAGCAGTGTGAAGTCTGTAAAGACTACTCCAAATCTATATCTGCACCTGACACTGACATTTCACTATTTGTTAAATATTTGATTCTGAGTCGGCATTCCTTTTTTTAAAATAACCTTCCCATTACATACATAAGATGCTCTGTCTCTTTGAAAAGACAAAGCAATAGATCACCAACGTAAATATAGTCCATTGTTTTTAAATGTAACTTTCCTTCTTCCATGAAGCATGCTATTTTCTATTTTGTGGAGTTCCTTTAAAGTGTCTCTAATAATCTGTATTACTGCATGTTTTATCTGTTTTATCTTATTTCTAATTTTGAGGAACTTTTATCTAACTTCAGTGCGCATGTGAAATTGAGAATTGAAATGAATGGAGCTACTGACTACTTTGGGGTGAAATATTCAGCCACTGAGGTATCTGAGTGACACTGGCTCTGCTGGACATGGGGGAGGCTTCTCGCGATTCTCACGGAAGACACCTCTCATAGCCCCTCCTAGACCAAAACTTTGCCACGCAAACCCAATGCACTGACCTTGTACTTGAGGAACAAGTGCTTGAAGTTGCACTTCCCATATGTTCTTTCACTGTGTTTGCATAATTATTTGTGTGAACGCAAGTGAGGAAAGATTAAAGGCTAGGAAAAGCAAAATTATGTTGTGTTGTTAATGCTTTATATTTTGTTTAGTCCTTTAAAATTTACCTGTGAGTGGAGGACTAACAGGCCATGCCTTTCTGTATTGGCTAGAGGTGTAGACCACTAAGAAAAGAAATAAATTGAAAACATTTTCTGGTACCTTTGTTGTGCTTCTGCATGGTAATATGTCTATGTCTGCAGCACTCCCTGCTCTGGAATATAATCCCTGGGTTTTTTTGTAGTCTGAAGTGAAAAAAGGAGGGGAAAAAAGTCTTACTGCTGTCATTTCTGATGTTATAAGGTTACAGGCTACAATCTTGGGAGATTTTACAGTAAATTTGATTTTTATTGTTTCGCAAAATGGGACCTGTTTTCTGACAGTCAATAAAACTGCAGGTGATACTGCTCTTATAGTAGATGTGAATGGACTATTACTGTTTGCTATAGCAGTTTAACTGCAGGGCAAGCTTATAAGGTTTTTTTTTTTAGAAAAAAGACACAATGTTTTTTTAGCCACAGGACTATTTCTTTATTTTCATCAAGTTCTCTGGTAATATTGGTGTATACCCACCTGAGCAGGTCTGAAATAAGCAGAAAGTTCTCTGCTTCTGAAGTCCAAAAGAAACTGAGAATTGAAAATCAGTATTGGTGGGCTAAAATGAAAGTGGTTTTAACACAATATATAAGTAGGTAATCCTAAGATTTAAAATCATTTATCAAGGCAAATATCTTGTGAGCATTATACAGTAGCAGCAATCTAGAAATCAACCTCATCTCTTGGTGCTTTCTTTTAAGTCACATTTTCTAGTTCTGAAAATCTGTAATACTGGTATGTGGTATTTATACTTTGAATCACAGCACCGCTGAGGTTGGAAGGGAGTTTTGGGCATGGTCTAGACAAACGTTCCTGCTGAAAGCAGGGTTACATACAGGTAATTGCTAAGGGCTGTGTCTGGCTGTGTTTTGAATATCTCCAAGCATGGAGACTCCGCAGCTTCTGTGACCAACCTGTGTTCCAAAACAGTCATGGTGAAAAAGATTTTCCTTACATTTAAATGGAATTTCCTCTCTGAATTAGTGTCCATTGGCATTTTTCATGTCGCTGAGCATCACCAAGAAGAGTCTGTCTTCCTCTTCTTCTTCCTTTCCATCATGAGTGTGTATATATATACATGTGGATAAGAATGATGGAGACTTAGTCATTTTTGTGGCCCTTTACTGAGCTGTCTCCAGTATGTCCATGACTCTTCTGTACTGAGGAGCCTGATACTGGATCCAATATTCCCGATGTGGGCTCATCAGTCCCTTCCCTGGTCTGTGGGAAAGGCTTTTTGTAATGGACCTAATGTAACTTCTGGCCTCCTTTGCTGAGAGGAGACACTGTTCATTCATGGTCAGCTCATGGTCAGGAAGGACCCAGTACTAGTTCTCTGCAAAGCTTCTTGGCAGCTGGTCAACTCCCCACTATCCCGTGCATGAGACTATTCCTACTCAAGTGCGGGATTTGGTGTTTGTTTAACTTCATGAATTGCCAGTCATCCCATTTTGCAATCTTGTTGAGGTCCCTCTGAATGGCAAGATGGCTCTGGTGTATCAGCCACTGCTCTCTGTTTTCTATCATCTGTGCTGTTCCATCATCCAAGTTATGAAGCAGTTACACAGGATTGGCCTGGTAGCAATCCTTGGAGCACGTAACTAATAAGTGGCCCCCAGCTGGATTTTGTGTTTCTGATCCCAACCCATAGAGCTCAAAAGCTCAGGCAGTTTTCAATCTCTCTCATTGCTCACTATCTAATCTCTACTTCCTGTCAGACTTGCTAGTCCTAATGCAGTTCTTCATGGTTATTACTTAGGCTACTCTGTGCCCCATTGTTTAGATCATTAATTGAGCAGGATTGGAGCCAGTATTGACCCCTGGGATACTGTGCTAGTTACTGCCCTCCACTAGAGTTTGTGCTATGGGTCACCAACCACCCTCTCTCTGGGCCTGTCCGTTCAGTTGGTTTTCCATCCATCACTCTCTATCTGTCCAATGAATATCTCATCAGTTTCTCTCTGAAAATCTTATGGCAGACAGTGTCAAAAACCTTTCTGAAGTCAACGTACTCAGTATCCTCTGCTCTGTCCTCACTTGCTAAGCCAGTTATTTCACTGTAGAAGGTGATCAGTAGATTGGTCAAGCATCACTTTCCAATGATGGTACCATAAAAGCTACTCTTGATGAGCTTCTTGTTCATGTGGCTTACAGTATTAGTTGCGTCGTCACCTTCCAAGACTCAAGGTTCTCTGGGTCTATTTTACTGTCCTTCTTGAAGATAGAAGTGCCATTTTCTTTCTTCCTGTCCTCAGGCACCTTTCTCAGTCACAAAGACTGTTCAAAGATCACCAAGTGGTCTTGCAATGATAACTTTTCCATGTCCTCTGTCAGGATTCTGTGATCTTCAAGCAAAATAAAACCAAAGTTTATCCTTTGAAGTCTTGGAAAATGTTACAGTACCTAGTTCTGTAGAATAGCGTGAGTTTAATGCATTAGTATACCAGTGACAAAATAATTCACTCCACTTTTTTAGTTTAAGAGAGTTTAAATACTAAATGGTCAGCAGATTTATGAAGCTCTGTATCAACACAAACCCTTTGCACAGTTTAAGGACAGGCAAGAGTAAAGAAATTAGCCATTCATGTTTATTTAATGGTGTTGATATTTCAAGCATTTTAGTAATTGTAATTAATGTCTTCCTGTATCTTGTTACATTTTTTGTAAAGTTATTCTGATTATTAATAGTTGCCCTGTAGATGTCTCCTTTATTTTTTTTTTCCTCAAGCATGGATCTATACTTATTTTTGAAATGCAGTTTATAAAATGGAATGGTTACTGGTAGAATGGGAATCATTAGAGAGGAGAAATGAAGAAAAAATAAGAAAAGATGAAAGACATGAAGTGTGTGAAAGAATCAGATTTTGGAGTTTGAGATCAGAAAGCTCAGTAAAGCATGTAAATACCAGTAAATGTCAGCTGGCATTGACTTATATTTGCGAATCTCAAATGATGAGCTCATCATCACAATAGTTTAACACCTCTCTGGTGGCTTGGTCTTCAGCAGCTCTCTGAAGTTTTACCTCTTTTATCCTTCCTTTAATTTTTCTTTTTTTTGGTAGGCTTTTTGTTCATCATATTGGGATATTATGATGTCTTAACTCTGGGTCTTAAACTGCAACTACAGCACTACTCTGCCTGCAAGCTACCCTGGTTTGTATCCCACTGTAGCACATTTTGCCCTCTCTGATAATCATAGAGGAAAGGCAACTCTGTAGTCCCTCCACCCTTGATGTCTCATTTCTTTATCAAACTCAGTAACTTCTTGTGGTGTTGATCTGGCAGTCACCTCTTGAAAATTCTCTTTATTCTTTTTCTGCTGCTATGTACTTGCCATGTTTTAATAGAACAGGGCCTCTGGCTGGAGAAAAGTTGCCAGTTAAACTTGTGAGACTGATCCACTGTTTTATTATTATTTCTTTCAGAAGCTTTTCAGTGTCTTTGATGTTACCCAGCATTTGCATTAAAAGCTGTGAGTGATTTATTTTAATAAAATCCAATTATACTCTTTAGTTTCTTGTGAAAAATTAAAGGGTATTTCCAGTTTAATTGTGAATATAAGCACATGGAAGGAAACACACCAGTTGCTAATGGAAATGTGGCATTAATAGTGCCAGAAGCAGCAATGAGGGTTAATGAATAACTAATACTCTGCAGACATAATTTCAGTAACTTTTGCAGAACTGTTTGGGTCCAAGGAGGAAAACCAGCTGTTTTCAAGGAGCTGTGCTAGGATAATACTAGAATATCATGTTTCTCACAGAGTTCAGTATCCCCACATGGTTCTTGAGCTGTGTACACATGTGAAAAGAAATGACATTTCCAGGACATGGTTTCTTCTGCTTTCTAGGGTGGTTTTTTTGAGCCTGATCTCTTACAACTTTGGTTTTTCTGTAGTTTCACAAGGAAAAAAATAAAGGGAGCTTCAGTCTCCTGAACTGTTAAATCATCATGGTCTCAGCTGTGTATTTTCAAAGCAAGCTTCCTCTCTTCCAGCAAATCCTTGATTTTCCTAGGCTGCTAACAGCAGGAGGCTATGCTTCCACAAATATCAGCTTTTCTTTATCTGAAATATAGGACTGGCTTCTTGATACTGCTGAAGTTTTCCTATTGGTACAAAGAGAAAGGAAGGGGTGAGTATTTCTCTGGTATCTTAAATTTGGGCTGGTGTGGACTTGAATTACATTATAAAATTAATTGCACCAGACAATCGTCTGTCCAGGTTGGTTGTGTTATCTATGAATTACAGTAAACTAGTTGGCTTTGTTGCCAAAAAGAGGCTGGTTATAAGCAGCAGTGAGATTACACCACTTTTGTTTGGGACACTTTGGAAGCTGAGATCATTCAGTCATTGTCACATATCCCACCTGAGACCCATTTGTGTTCCCGTTTGAGCACAGCAGCTGTAAGCTGAGAAGCCCATCAGGCCTGAAATACAAATATATGTGTAACATCAATCTGTTGTCTCGGTGGTATAGATGAAAACCCTGCCCTCCCTTCACACCCCTGCTTTTGTAAAGTTTTTGTAAAAAAATCCTGCAGTGAACCTCAGCATTTTTCCATTACCTCTTTTCTCCTGACACCAACACAAGACTTGTTAACTAATTTGTGCAATAAGTCTCTATTCTTATTTCAAGATATCAGTAAAGCCTTGAAATGGAGAAAGATACTTAATGATCATCACTCAGGAAGTACACTAATGATGGGCCCAGGAGTGGCTTTCAGCATCACAGAAAATAAAAGGTGTAGGGAAAGAGACCTTAATTAAACATTTACAGAGAACCTTACCCACAAGACCTATTTTAACAATTTTGATTGATTGATTTCTATTCTGTTAAAATGATCTATTATAAAAGAAAAATCCCCAAATACAGTGCAGTAGAAAGCATCAAACCCCAGAAAATATTGACTCTCATTTCATATCTGGGTAAGATGATACACTTCTTCTTTATCAGATTCATAATGGGATTGGTCCACATTGGTGTCTGTCCATCATATTATTGTATATGGAATCATAACATGGTTAGGTTGAAAGGGACCTTTAAAGCTCATCTAGTCCAACCCCATGCAATAAGCAGGGACATCTTCAAATAGATCAGGATGATTACAGTTCTGTCCAACCTGACCTTGAATCTGACCTCATTTGTCTCATTACCTAATTAAAAGTTGAGGTTACTGTTCAACATCTATCCTGTATTGCTTCAGCTAAATTAACTTTTCTACTGTAACTCTCCTCTCTTCTTAATCATACTGTTGGTGCTTCCTGTATTCATAGGTTCTGATTGACTTTACATCAACATCTCTACAGAAATTTTTAAGTGTTAAATATACATGATGATATGCAAAATGTTAAGTTTCCTCCTTTCTTCCATTCTAATTACAAAAACTTTTTACAGAGTTGACCCTAGATAGATAAAGCTTACTATCAGTTTAGTAAAAGGATCAGGTAGAAAAGATTCCACGAAATATTAAACATTTCATAAAGTCCTTATTAAACAGTCTTTATTGAACACTGTCAAGAAGCTCACCAGTAATTTGACTAGTGGTACTTGTCAGTCCTGCATATTTTGTATGGGATGAAAATAATTCAATGTGTGTCAGAAACAGTCAGCTTTGCTGTAATCTGTATTAATCTTTTTCTGAAATAGAAGGTCTTTCCAGGGTCAGCAAAACTTCAAAATGGCATAAAATGGTAAGGTGGGTCAGTGAGGAAATACTGACAATAAATGAATTTTCAAAACTCTACATGGGTTTATTGGCCTTTTTCTTCCCCTTACTTAAACTTTGTTGTGCAAATATTATTGCAAAATTGCATGCTTGCAAATCCTGCAGTCTTATTTTGTTAATGACAACACAGAAAATCTGCAGAAATGCTGTAGGGGAGCAACTGAATTTTGGATGCTGCTGTGAGCCTTGACATTCACACTATTGTTTCCACAATCTGCTTGGGACAGACTGCTCTGTACCCAGGGGGATTTCCAATTTCTGCAGCCTTGGCTGAAGTAGAATGTGTCAGTAGAGGTTTTAGACTAACTGTTACTAGAAAATAAAACAATTACTTATTGGTAGGTGAGCTTAAGCAGAGCTTTTCACAATATGCACAAGTTTATGGTATAGTTCTAAAGACTGGCTATGATCCAGCTTTATATTTGTTGTGCTAAAGTATTTATCATTCATATTGTGGCCTATGGCAATGATTGTTTTGAAGATACAGAACCCAAATGTAATTTGGAAATGTTTGGATAAAACTCTCTTAACTTCTATGTACAAGAATAATTTAAACAGCAAAACTAAGGACGAGGAGTTTGGACATAAGCATATAATAATGAATATAATTTATATGAGAGAAAACATTCATATTAATAAGAACAATAAAATGACAATGCACTGATATATTAAGGTTGTGTTCTTGAAAAGCAGACAGCCAGTATCCTTGTAAGACCTTTTAAACTGTATTTTAAGGTACCTACAAAATCAGTATTTAACAGCATATCATCACCTGAGATACAGTATGATGAATGATGAAACCATAATCCAAATTGCTAGAAAGAAATGTCAGTATCTTATGTAAAGTATCAAACCAATGCACATATTTTGAAACCTGGGGATGAAAGGAAAAAAGATTTCTCAAATGAGAATCTATATATTTTTGAAGTGAGCTTAGGTGTAACAGTCCATTTACTACTGCTCAGATGGGATGGTGAACATTTCAGCTACTCCAGCTATCTTGTAACACTTCTTTAATCTTAGAAATACATACTTTTTATGGTGCCAAGATACAGTATTTTCTATAAGAAATTTAGTGAGTAATGTGAAAATCATGGTTTTGTTAAATTAATTGAATTATTTATGGCAAAGCAGTTAAAGAACAGACAGCCAACATATCTTAGTGCCAGAGCAAGTAGATTAAAGGAGACACTAACTGACCAAAATAGAGGTAAATATGCATTCTGCAGGAAAAGAGATTACATATGTCTCAGATATCAGGCACACAACAATTTCAGTAGTTTAGAATAGGCATTGCTAACTTTGTTGAATAGATTTCCCCAAAAATGTTAATTAATTAACATGAATTAGTCATTACAGGTAAAAGTTGTTAGTGGAAAAATCCTTGGTAATTTGATTGTTAAATTTAACAGTTTGTTGATGCAGACATTTCATATATTCTTCAGTTTTCCCATATTCTGGGCTACAAAGAGTTGAATTTTGCCTGTATTAATGCATGAGATGGAAGCAAGGTTGAAGCTGGCATTTGTGCTTCAGTGCTTTGCTTATTAGGAAAAGGCACTCAGTTAACTCAATCTGAAAATGAACCAAACACTTTTCAAGATTATATGGAAAAGAGTTGCTGTTTTTAAGAGGGAAAAAATGTACATGAGACTGAGAAATATATATTTACCCTCCACCTGGAGAAAAAATAAAATAAAAATATTCATATTTCCTTTAGTAAAGGTACAACCTTGTAATAAAAGTACTGTGCACTTTGGAGTTATGTTTTAGTAGTGCCTAAGTAGCGATGCCAGCCTCAGACCACGTGTAAGTTGGAGCAGATGGAAGTGAAAAGCAGTGTCCCTTCCATCTGTTCTGCAGGACGGACAGTGTGTTGCTGGGTTTCAGGTGTACTCTCTTTCTTCATGGTGTCATCTCTTTTTGTACAACAGGGGGCTGAGCTCTCAGAAATTTTTTTTGCATTGTAGGTCCTTTATGTTTTCTAGTGAAAGTGACCTATTTTCCAGCCCTTTAGACTGCGTTTCTTCTCTCACTTCATTGTGAATGCTTCTCGCTGTACACCAGTAATGATTTCAGTCCTCTGTGAGAGGTTTAAAACTTCAGACTCAGTGCTAAGTGTGAGTATTTTTATTTGCCTCATCACAGTTTTCCCTCACAGAGGCAAGTTGCTACAATGTCTGAGAAGACAAGGAATCCATAAAAAGTATCTGGTATTCTTTCAGTGAATTAAAAATAACATAATATAAAATGAATGATCAAAATTAGGAAATGGGTGAATCATGGAGAAAACTTGTGATTAAAAAAATTAATGAATTAACATTTGGAAGAATTACCTTATTAATATGAATACTGTTTCATATATTGAAGCCAAATAAGCACAAAGTACCACAGTTAATATTTGACTGACATACATCATCAGTCTTTTGAAAATAACAAATACACATTTCAGAATTAGTAGAATAGTGGGTCTTGAAGGAACATCAAGAAATAACTAGTGGGATTATGCTCAATGAACACTAAAATTTGCTTCCTATCATCAGCTGGTTGAATTTAGCTCAGCTGGGGGGGGTCATAGTCATTGCTTTGATTGCAGACGAAGAGCTGACATTTGACTTTAGTGGTTAAAATACAGTCAGTACAGCAGCACCATGCTCTGCAATTTCAGATGAAATGTATTATGGCAAATGCCATTAACTGTAGTGCTTAAAATGACTTTAAACACCATTTCCTCTGTGCTATTATATGCTGCTACGAGTGTGAGAGGCAGTGACCCACCTTTGCATGCATCTGTGATTGATTCCTTTGTAACCCTGTTCTGTACAACTGTGCTCACTTGTGATTTTCTACTTCCTGAAGGATGTTCAGATGGATGTCTGAATCATCAGTGTGAATGTTCGAATCGGCAGCAAATGAGATGTAATTTAAATAGCAGTGGTGGTATGGAACACTACGCATCGAAAGAAGTCACAGGCGTAAGCAACTTGAGCATCACACCTAAAATACCTAAGCAAGCTGTGAAGGAAAAAGGGTGTTAAATTATTTTCTCACCAGGTTGCTTCTGAAGATGCTGAAATGAGCTGCTCTTCTAACAGGAAGGAAGAATATTTATTTTCTGGAAAAAGAGAGTACATAGTGAAAGCATTTAATCACTGCGTCGACTTGAAATTGATTTGAAGATAAAATGACATTTGAATGAATCAAACTACTGCCTGATCCAACATCTAAACCAAGATACTTCCCCTAACCGGAGTGATGAAAGCATTTTTTACCCATTATCATGAGAAAAGGCTTATCAAAACAGTTGTCAGAACTAAGAGGTCTGTCTTATGAATGTATACTCAGGCTGTGATCCAGTAGAGAAGTATGCTGCAATGTGCCAAAAGTACAAGGGCTTTACTATCAGCAATAGCATTTCTGCAACTTCTAATTGACACATCATTAAAATCTAATGGCAAATAGTCCCATAAGTTATGTAGAAAGAATTTTGTGTCAAATGATCTAGTCTATTAATTTTTTAATTTTGCCTTACGTATTTTTAGTAATTTCTAAGAATATAGTGTAGCACCCATCTGGATCTCCTGTGTGGAAACCCACTGGACTAAATTATACTTATGACGACCTTGGAAGTCATGTTGAGTTCAGAATTTGCACAACAATGTTCCAGGAAAATGCAATTTTCACAGCTGTGGAAAAAGGAAGCAGAAAGCAAATGGTATTATTTGCTGTATTTCTGTTCGGAAAGTCACAGATGATCTCTGGGAATTTATCCAGTGCATCTATACTGACAGTAACTACCAACTGCGATAGGCCAGAAGTATAACTCTTTTACACAATTAGTTTGGTAAGAAACGGTAGGAAAAAGAGCATTTTAAAAGACAATAACAAGCTGCCTTGAAATGAGTGATTTTGAATTGACCATAGTACATTTTCTCTCTCATACCATAATTCTCTTTTATCTGTTGTCTTTTTTTAAATTTTTTTATTTTTCTAGCAGACAAACAATCCCTTTGAACAAAACTTTCTGAAGTGTCATTCCAGGTATGAAGGGATGGAAAAGAAAGCCCTTGAGTTTTGACTGCATGGTAACAGATGCACCAAACTCCATGCAGGAGTGAAATCCTGCTGGGATCATCACTGGAATTCAGGTATAAGTAACTAGCAAGGCATTATCTGTTATGTTTATTTTACATTATTTCTTCTGTTTGCATATGCTGAAGATGTCTAAAGACATTGTACTCTTGACACCCATGACAAAGTGGTGACAGATTTGGCTTATTGGTGGGAAGCCTCCCAAGCCTGAAGATGTACCATCCGTCCCTTCTGCTCCACACACTGGGCATTCTCAGGCCACATTTGTTTTTGTTACTTTTAAACTCTTCTAAGTTTAGACAATTCATCATTTTGGCTAGATTTCTGTTAGATTTTGGGAACAATGAGAAAAACCAGAAGCAGCAGATGACACATTTTACTTCTGACTGCTCAGTGTAATGGTAGAGGTTTCTGTGAAAATCTGACTACTCCAACCATGCTCTCAGTGCTCAACAGTATTGAAAAAAATAATTTTCTCTTATTTCTAGGATATCCTGGGCCATTCTATTCATGTTTCTGTGTTTAGAGAGTCTTTATTTTACTAATGCCAGAAATATTTGGTTTTGCTAACAATCTAACACAGAGCATAAAATTGTATACTTCAGCCCACAGAAATGACACTTACATTAAACAACATATTTATTGTACAGACTTCTAATAAACAGACAGGAAAAAACCCACCAACAAACCTCTCCATTTTTGTGTATCTTAACTATTTTATGTGATGGGTGAAATATGGCCTATGTCCTTGGAAAGGACAATATTTAGAAAAGGAACAGGGTTCCACCAGTACACTAGACCTCTGGAAATGCAATATTTGCCTGTGCTACTGTGCTGATACAGAATATAATCGGATATAGTCAGATTTGATATTAATTTCTCTTCCAGTATGCTGAACTTTTTGGATTTACCACCTGCCTTGAAATATTGCTGGGTTATTAATAACACTCTTCTTCCAGATGACTTTTCAGATCTGAGGTTGAGTTTCTGTTCAGACATGAGAGCTAGCCTGTGCAAAGGAGCCAGTTCTGCAGGAGTAAAGCCAGTAGTGGGAATAAAAAATTATTTAGTCAGAGCAAGGTTTTTAAGTACATATTAAATTGCAATGAATGCACTTAAAGATGTATAACAAAGCATGAAACATTCCTGTTTCTTTGTTTACTTTTGTCCCCAAAAACTAATTGCCTGTCAGGTTTTGAACTTGTTTGGCACCAGATTGAAAAAATTCCAAAGTGTTCTTTACTCTGTTTTGCTGTAATATAAAGCAGAAATAAACAAAAATAATTATCTTAAAACTGTGATAAGTTTAAATACAAATCGGACCCAAGCCGGAGTGTAGAAGAACTCATTTGGTTTCACTGACTTGCAGCACAGAAGGTGAGTTTTCATAGGGGAGTGAAGGCAAGAAGCAGGGGCTGCAACTTCATAAATTGTCTGATCCAGAATCTTTTGAGATCTTTCACACTGTCTAAGAGCTCAATCACTTACATATATTTTCAGTAAGAAAGTTGCAGTTAATATGAACATCTTATTTTCTGGCAGTCTATTGACTAGCTATGAGAAGCAGATTGAAATATCCTTATAGAGTGGTCTTCTTTCTTTGCTAGAGAATCTATCACTATTCTGAATACCAGTTCTGAAAAAGTAAGTGAAAAGGAAGGCCTTTTTTATGTGCTATGAACATGTATGTAGAATACAGATGGTAGAGACAGCATTTCTAGTGGTTAGAAGAATAGAGAGATGCCTTTGATAGTTTTTCCTGCTCTGAATGAGCTTCTAGTGACTTACAGGTTTTGTGTCTGATCTCTTGATGAATTCCTAGGTTGCTTTCAATTTGTTTTTGAGAATACTCAGTTCCTAAGCAAACCAGCCTCCATAATTAGCCAGTCTGTGTAGCTGATGAAATCTGTCTAGAGAGAGAAACAAGTATTTTTTATTTCCTCTGATATTTTTCAAGACTTTACAAGAGAAGTAGACATTCATGCCTCCTTACCAGCTGCGGCAATCAACATTCGTGCTAATAAACTAAAGCTTTGTAGTTTTAGTTTTAAGCTAAATAATCTAAGAAATTGGTATCTTTGTCATGCTGTGCTATGTTTAACATTTTTTGGTCATTTGGTGAATAAACTCACCATACCCAGCTGCAGCAGTCTCCAGAGAAAACTGCAACAGGAACGTCCTCTTCAAGCATCTTCCTAGAGAAAGCAGTAGTATAAGGGAAAATCACACAATAAAGATTACAAATACTTCCTCATAATAAATGTAACAGGACTGGACTTGTATTTGCAGTCAGCTTACTTATGACCATTTTTTAAAGATGCCAGGAGAAGATGTATAAATGAGCAAGAATGGTAAAATATGTACCAAAATTATAAGTCACATTTAGAGAACTAGACTTCTCATTTTGGCATTTAAATAAACCTAAAAGTATATTCTAGAAAGTGAAGTATATAAAGTGATTTCAGGTTGCTTCTTCAGTTTTGGAAATTATGATATACTGGGCTTCACAGGTTTGTTAATTCATGTAAAGTATTACTTTTACCTTTAAATATATGTGTCATACTAAAAAAAATGGTTGCAAAATATTTGTAGAATCTGGTAAGTATATTATAAAAAGATAAATGTATTACCCAGATTGATTGTTTGGAAGCATTTTCTCTTACAGTTTAGCAATTATAATTGGGATATTTCCTCTTTGTCCCATAACAGCAGAGTAAATACTAAGTTTCATAAACTTGTCCTTATTGTAAGCCTTCAGATATACTATTGCTTTAAATTATTCAAAGATTGATACAACATGACACTATGTAAAACTTGTAGGTTTTTGAGGATACTGCACTGGTCTATATGTGTAATAAATCTTACAACAAAGTGAGGAATGATGGAGAAATTTACTTTTTCAAACAGGCATTTTATCTGTTCTATAAAACTTCCATATTGAAAACAGTTATGAATTGTGTCTGATTTTGGTGATACTTGTATTCCACTCCACACAACCCCTGGGAAGATTGCATGGTGCTCTGCATGAAGCAGCAGCCTTCAGATCAATGCAGTTTGGTAAGTTCTGGCCATGTCTGTGCGTGTAGCAATGGACAAATCTCTCAGGTCTCTCCTGACTTACATACAGAGACTGCTTGTTTTAATGGAGAGGAGCCTGATGGGGGTGCCTGAATTCTGCTGGCACTAGTGGGTATCACCATTGCCCCAAGGCAACAAATTCGGTCTGCAGCAAGAGAAAGCAGGGCTTTTCAAGAGACCATGCTTAAGTGGGCTGTCCTATATAACTCTGTTTCCTTTCCCTCTCTCCAAATGATGGCACATTTACATTTCTGTACTGCTTTGTGTTAGTAATTAAGGGCAAAGTATGTGTAGTAAAAGCAGAGAGAGCAGGAGAAACAGAGTGTGAACCAGCAAAACATGCAGAAAAGGGACTCAGTGGAGCTTCCTCAGGCAGTCTGTTCTGTTTTTTTTTTTTTTTTTTTTGGTTGTTGTTTGTTTGGTATTTTTTTTTTTAAATTCTGTGTACCCAGTGAAGGATGAATTAAGGTGGTATTTTTTGTTTGTTTGCTTGTTTGTTTCTTTTGGCAGAGAGATCTGATTCCCTTTGAAAACCCGAGTATATTTTCCACTTGTTTGCTGTTTTGCTCATGTCTGCATCAAGGCAGACACACAGTGTGGTTATTGGAGCTGAATCCCTTCAGAGTTCATCGTTGATGCCACCGAACAAGTTAGATCTAAATACAGCTGGACCAGAAATAAGCTGCTCTCACCAGATGTAAGAATCTTGAAAACTGGAGTTGCCTTGTGGTTTTTGCTTGATTTTGTTTAAAGAAGTCCCTAACCGAGGCCGATTTCAAGAGGTGCCTCCACAGATGAGGATGGGATGTGTTCTGAGTACACCCTCTCCTTCCCAGCCAGGGGGTCTGCAGGTGCCCTGTAAGTAGACTCTAACCAGGATTTGATTTAAATGGATATATTAGTTTGAAATAAATATCTCTTTTGTGTATTTGTGCATTTTTAAGCTGTGGGGCTGTCTCATTAATTCAAGTAATTATCCAGAGCTGTGACTGAATCTGTTTTCTGTGTCCGCACAGCAAATTAAGGCCAAAGAAGAGCTTCTGAGGAGCCACATAACCCAAGCAATTCCCTGAGCAGCTGCGTGGCTGCAGCCTCTAGACAATTTGTGCTTGCCTTGCCTATGTCTCCCTGAAGCAGTCTTGCCCTGATGATTTAGATCAGAGCATGACGATTTTTCCTGATACCTTTCTCCTATAATAGCATGTCCCATGTATTATTTCTTAGTACAAATCCTTCTCTTTTTATAAGAAAAAAGAGCCCTGAAAATGTTTCTGCCATCTACTGTGGCTGTTAATCAGATTTACCAAGGAGAGCGATTATTAGGACATAACAAAGCAATATCTGTGGGTTTTGGATAATCTGCCCGTTTGTGGTTTGTACTAATATGCCATTAAATAAATAATTAGGTTTAATGGATTTGGTGCTTTATTCTTGTATTAAAGCTTCTTTAAGGCTAGGAAAAAGAGAGGTTTGAAAATTGCCGACTCTTGCGGATCATCCCTGTCAGCATCATCTTCCCTTCCCGCTCGCGAGTGCGGGCGAGCGGCGCAGACCTGCTGCAGTTCCGGGGCTGGTCACAGGAGGGCGCTGCGCACTGACAGGATCTTATTTTTTGTCCGCTCCCAAAGCGCCGTGAGCGCGCGGCTCGCTCGGGAACGATTCCAAATGATTTCAGACTGGGCACTATTCCCCCTATCTAGATTGTCTATGGCAAGATATATTGGATTAGAATAGGAGAAAGAGTGAAAAAGCCCATCCAGGGAGTAATAAGAAAAATACGATCTATCTAGCAACTACAGATATTAACAAAGTTAAAAATTAATAAGCAGCATGTTCTATTGCAAATATGTCTTAAGGGCATGCCATTTTTATTCATAGGATAGTCTAACACACAGGATAAACTTGTAGCCGTATGCTTCTGTAGTGCTGATGGGCATCTAAAAGCTGTGGTTTTCTGCTTGGATGTTCCACTGCTTTCCTCAATCTCCCCAAAATCCAAACTTCCTAATTGGCTTTAAAAATGAAATCTCTTGGAAGTTCCTGTGGACGCGCAAAGTGTTTTTAGTCTTACTTAGTAGAGGTGGGAATATGTTCTTTTTTACTCACACAGATTTGCTTGCCTGTTGCCTAGAAAAACGTGAGTTCAGAGGGCTCAGCAGCAGACAGATTGCCTAGGGAGTGTAAAAGCTCCACATTTACTAGGAGAGGTTCACAGACAGCACAGATCAGGAATGAAATATTACCAGGTAAAGTAATCCACAATTTATCAACTTTAGCCCACGGGATGCCCTCTGAAACCATCCTTATATGTTTTGCAGAGTAAGTTCTCCAAATGTGTGCTGAGGAGGAAGAGATGAAGTTCAATGTAACTGAAGGGTGTGCCCACTGTCATCTTGCAGCCGCAAGCTTTCAGCTGGGCAGGCTGCCTTTCTGGGGACTTATGTAGCTTCAAATTAAGTAAATAATTTAAATAATTTAAAATAAGTACTTTATCTCACTGGCGATTACAGTTCTTGAAATGTAGCACTTCATAGGTATGGTTAACAAAGGGATATGGATAAATAAAGGATGTATCCTCTCCATCATTAGTATGATGCTGTAATAATGAACTGGCATCCTGGTAATTAAACAAAAAAAAGCAAAAAAAATTTCAGATGTGTGAAATTTTAAATGCAGAACATTTCTAGAAGTTAAATCACTGAGCAGTAGGCAACCTTCATGTATTCATTCTTTAGTAAGTGCAACATTATTTTGCCCTTGAAAGCCATAAAATGGCATTCCTAGTATCCACAGATGTCTATTTATTACTAATAGCCAGAAAAAAGAAATCCTGAATGGTGAAAAATACTTTAAATTTATTTATAAATTATATTATTCTAATTTAGGGAGTTGCTGTTTGTCTTTTTATGGCATTTTTCCACTGTGACTCAAAACCCAGTTAGCGTAGGTTTTCTTCCTTTATGAATTTTCTTCTCATCTTTCTTCTTATGCAAACAATCAAGGATATTTTGGCCTATAGGTAAAGGTTCCATAGAAGACCTTGGGTTTTTTATTTTGGCTTGACTCTCTCGTGAAACACAGTCCATCTTAGCAGATTTCACAGAAACACAGAATTGCAGAAGTGTCTGAGGTGGGAAGAGAGTGTTCTGGTCCAACCCCCCCGCTCAAGCTGTGTTGTCCAGAGCTGGTTGTGCAAGACCATGTCCAGATGGCTTTTGAATATCTCCAAGGTGGGAGTCTCCACCACCTCTCTGGGCAATGTGTGCCTGTGCTCTGTCACCCTCACAGTGAAAAAGCGTTCTCTGGTGCTCAAAAGGAGCTTTGAGTGTTTCAGTCCTGCCACTGGGCACCTCTGAGAAGCGCTTGTCTCTTTACACCCTCCTTTCAGGTATTTGTGCACACTGATCAGATCCCCCTGAGCCCTCTCTTCTTCAGTCTGAAACAGCTCCAGCTCTTTCAGCATTTCATCATAGGAGAGGTGATTTAGTGCCGGTGCTTCCAGGAACAGGAACAGTGCAATGACAATGTTTCTGCAGCTACTGCTTCTTGATCCAGGCGACTGTGGCAAGAACTAGAAAAACCACTTTCAAAAAATAAGTAAAATCTGTATTAAAAAAAAAATCTTGGCTAAAATTATGAGCTTTTTTCTGTTGAGTCTGGCTGAACAGGAAGAAAGTCCATTTATTATTTTATTCTTGATCCCCTGCTAGGCCAAGGTAAATGTCATACAAGGTATTGACATTTCAATTTATATTAGACTATGAACTAGTTCAGAGAAAAGGTAGAAAAAACCTACACTGAACTGTGTCAGAATACAGTCTGCAATTGAATCCTTTGTATACATATTTTACAAATATCTGCCAGCCTGTGGATTTTTAGTATATAGTGAGGAAAGTCCAAAACAACAGCTCATGTGCAACAATAAACGAAGAACTTAAACTAACCGCTTTTGAGGTTTGACATGCAAAGCTGTCATGAGGATGAAAGTTGTATCTGCCAACACATTAAATCTGTCACAGATAACTCAGCAAATAGTATCACATTGTTGTGGCCGGAGAGGGAGCTTCAGACAAAGTTGATTAGAGAAGTCCTCCCACTGAGTCACGAGGTACAGGAAGGATCCCCTTCTTTCTAAACTCCTTCTCAGAGGGGAGCCTGTGTGCAGCTGGATCCAATCCTAGACCCAGACTTTGTCAGTGGTTTAAACGTAAGGAGTTGTAGAGGTGGGACTGAACCTTTGTCCAACTTTTTCCTCCGGGATTAAGGATGGCAAGCCAGATATATTTGTATAAAAATGAATGACTTGCTATGATAAATGATTAGACAAAAAGATCATAATCAGAATTATTTGCCACACAGTATAGAAGCTAAAACTACTAGTATAGCATAGTACAGTATAATGTACTATATTAAAGCAGCTGTATTAAAGCTAGCAAAAAAGAAGCAATTATGAAGTAGAGATTGATGTTACTCACCCATACCAATGACCCTGAGCAAATCTCTTTCACTCAGCCTGGAGGAGTGACCTTGAGGGGCATCCCCACCCAAGGGAGGAATCTCCACACACACACTCCAAGGGGTATTTTAGAAGAACCTGCTATTTGAAAGTGGGACTGGACTTTCAGAGTTTGAAGTGATTGACTGTCAGTCATATGTCTCAGGCCAGCTGTGCCAGCTCAGCATTTTTAGATAAGGATAATTTACCATGTCTGCCACATCTTCACCTTGATATCAGGGTGTTTAACTTTGGGGTTGATGAGCCAGACAGGTTTTAAAATAATTCAACACCAAAAGCAGCATGACACTCCCTCTCAGTTCACCACTAGTAGCTTTGCAAAACAGAGCACTGTTTGAGTTGTTTAGCACATTCCAGGCAGAGCATCCTGCTACACACATGACTGTCACAAAAACTGGAATTACAAATGTAACTGTAATTGCACAGTGTTACTGCATCCTACTGTCTATCCACACATCTGTAATGTCCAATGTAATTTAAAGGTAATGTGCTATTTTTGAGCTTCACTGTTATATTGCTTGTATTGCATTTTCTGGACATACCTTTCTGCAGGACATAAAAGCCAAGACTGGGAGGATTGTACAAAAACATGCCATTTTTCTAACTGGAATTGCTTTTCAGGGTTGTCAGTGATACTAAATTTTGTATTGGTTCCAATATTTTTTTTTTCTGGACAAGAATTTATACACGATATTAAAAAAATAATTAAATAATAATTGTAATTAAAACCTGTTAAAAAATCTGGTTAGAGGATAGAGAGGCACAAATTTCATAGGGCATTGAAATGCAGGTCCATTATTGCTACTGATTTTGGTGTATTTATACAGATTTAAGTGTGTAGGCATAGACTTAACACATTAATAAGCCAGGACCTTTGTGAAGACACCTTTTTTTTTCCTCTATAGACAGGGACTAGAGACTTTCTTTCACAATATATGACTGGTGCAGGCGCAGTCCACATCAACACCTCAGCTCATTTGGCCTGTGCAGTTGTCTGGTACAGTTGTTCCTCTCTCCTTGGGGATATATAACTATAAAGAACAATGTCAGCTTTTGTTTTAAACAACAATCTCTAATCCTCTTCTTTGTGAGAAATAATCTTTAACCAGTATAATGTTGTAAGCCTGGTTACTAAGGTTGAGCCCCTTGCTCTAATGTGTCATTCTCTGAAGTTCAAGGCTTAGTTGTGCTCCCTGGGACTCTTCAGAGCCCTTTTTGGGACACTGTCAAACTTCCACAGCATCTATTGATGTTGGAAAGGAACATGAATTAAATTCACAGTTAAAGGGAGTTTACAGCATCTGGCAATAAAGCCACAGAAGTCTTTTTGTTTACTATCGGATTAATTTTTGTTTGATTTTAAGCTTTACTGCAATCTATTAATGACTTGATATCCTCTCTATATCTTATACCAGCAATTTTTATGTCTTTATTTCTTCCACTGCAAACTGAGTGTAAAATTCCATCTTGTATCCTGGACAGGATACTGAACAATCACTGTCACAGTAGCTCAAGTGAAGTAATTTTACTTTGTAGCTGGGACAGGCTAAGAAATCATGAGCCATACCTTTGGCTTTGATCTACTGACCTTCAAAATATATTAAAAATTATTTCCAATTCTCTGGACAAAACAGATACAACTATTTGAGATTCACTGCAGGAAATTAAGCATTGCAGTGGCTGATATTAAGGAAAATTCCTGATTTCATCATATTCCTGTGTATGATGAAAGATGAGGGACATTTTTAAAAAATCATACTGCCACTTATTCCAGAAGGGAGACACAGCCCTGTGAATAGTCTTGAACAATTGTATAGGCAAAGATGATGAAAGTGAAAAATTTCAGGGAGGTCAGACTGTATGTGACAAGTGTGATCTGTTTGTTATGAAACAGGAAAGCCAGATTAACACAGACACTGAGAGCTTTACTGTCAGGTCCTTACTTGAAAAGACATGTTCAATGTAATATAACAGATTTGGTAAAAATATTTTGGAGCAAAACTTTGCTGTGGTGTAACTACTATGTGCATCTACAAAATTTGTGCCTTGTTTCCAGACACATCCCCAAAAGTCAATGCAATTAATATAACAGACATCACTTACACTGTTAGTTTATGAGTCATCATATTCATATTTGGATTGAGTCTTTTCTTTTACACAGCTGTTGTTCTACTTATCTCCTTTTTCCCCTTTTGTCCTTCCAATATCACCTTCTCTTGAAATGCTTTCTGGTTTTCATTGGCCCCTTTGCTTTCCTTTCCTATTTTTGGTGTATTTTTAGGCTCTTTTAATGCATTCTTTTCAAAATATATCACACAGTGCTTTTAATTTAGCACAGGGAACTACTCAGAAGACTGATGAAATGTTTGCTGATGCTTAGGATATGGCACACAAATACTACCAAAATCCATTTAGTTCTGCAAGACTGTACTTAACAAATTCCCTTTTGTGAATTCTTTTTGAGACATTCAAATGTGTGAAGGCACAGTGGTCATTAGGGACAAGGGCCAGGCTAAGGTGACACAGAAGAACACCATTCATGTTTTTTGACAAATCAAAAAGAAGTTGGTTAGCTCTGACTGTCCTTCATTCTCTTCTATTTCTCTCCTTCACGAGTCAAACTGAAATTTGAAGCTGGGAAATGGCTTCTGCTATTTGGTTAACCACACAATGTTACTAGACAATCATCCTTTCTTAAAGCAAACAAAGCTAAGTAACAGAAATCAGTTCTGTAATGAAGGAATGGCAAACATAAAAGGGCACTGCAGATAATGTGGATCTTGAAGATTGTTCATCATTTCTAGTTGGTCTTAGGAAGATGCAGGAATGCTGGATAGGTTTTAGTGGCATCTAAATTGCCATTCAGTTTCTGAATTACAGAAATTAAGGTGATATCAACACAGTCCCTATGTGCATATGGTCAGTGCAGACGTGATAAACAAGAAAACATTAGCAAGGCAACACTTCTGAAGGCAGAAGATGGATGATGATATTGACAGCCATTTAAATAGTTGTAAAATGTGCCTATCAAACAGAATTGTTCCAGCCCTGGGACCATTTTACCTGCAAAAGGGGGCAAGTAAATCACATGAGACAGATTCCATTGACTTTGAGGAAAAGGAAAGACAAGCCTTTTTTATTGCTATTGATGTTTGCTCTTATTGACTAAGTGTTTGCCATGGACTCAAGTACCACCAGACACATAAATACAAGGAGAACCTTGTGTGTGTCCTTTATCTGACTGGGGGAAACAATTTGCAATTTACATCCAAGGGATCTGCAGTTTTCCTCCAACACACAGAACAGTTTGAGAAGAGTGTGCTGAAAATTGGTTCAAATAATCCTCCTGTCCTACAAAGTCCTTGCTGAGTTCAAAGAGAATGTTTTCCTTTATAGTGCAGAAGAAAACATTTGACACTCTATCACTGTGATTTCACTGCCTGAATTATCTCTGAACTTTGCTAAGTCACAGCCTGGCTTAGTTTGCTAATGCTATTTTTTGTGAAGATGTTGGGGCATAGGGTCACCTTAAAAAAGACTGATGCAGGAATTCCCTTCCTCATAAACTTTTGTGGGGAAAAAACAGCTCTAATAAATGTGTGCAACAGAAAAAGAAAATGAAAAAAATTGTAACAGCCTGGATGATTAAGAGGAGGAATATTTCTGAATGATCAAGATACAAGTGAAAATCCATTAAAGTAATATAACTCTCAGCTGTCACATCCCTCTCTGGGAACCACAGAGGAGCTCATGTTTCCAGAAGGGATAACAGACTTCAGCTGTTACATCTAACAAGGTTACTAATTTAGCTCTGGAGGTAGAAATCTGTAATTTGTTACCAGCGGTTTCCTGTCCAGACCTCTCAGGGGGGTCCTTACAGTGAGACCAACTGGGGATTGAGAAATATCAAACAGAGAATACAGGTTTTTGGCCAGGACAAGTTCTGGGAATAGAAAGTGTGTTCTTGAAATTAATAGCCATCTTAATGAATCAGTATTTTACATAGGCCTCAACTTATTTCAAAAGAGCTTTACAAGAATAAAATCTTTGTATGCTATCTGTAGTAAAGCAGGTATCATATATTGTGTGATATACTGATATAGTATGGGGATTCATATATAATTTACAGAGAAAGCTATATTGTGGAGTTCTTTGTGATTTATTCATCGTCAAAATTTAAGCATTTGGAAGAACTTAAAAGTGAAAAGAGATTCTACTTTCCTCTGCCGACAAAATATTGTACATTTTATGATGGAATACGGTGAATCATTCCGAAGTATAACATAAGTCTAAATTTGTTAGCACTGTTAGGCAGACAATACACATCTTTTGAGTAACTAAACGTAAGTTTACCATAACTTCAGATACAACAGTGCAATAAATGTGAGTAGATGACTTGGCTTTTTTTATTATTATTATTTTTTGAATTTGCACTGTTGGTCACAGGTTACTGTGAGAAAAAGAACATGCAGGTTTAGAGCTAGGTGAGTTATCTGGGCTGCAGCAGCTTTCCCTTCACAGGGACAGCTGGCAAGCATCCCTTTGTGCTTAAAAAGGGAACGGGTAAATTTCAGAGGGAAAGTGATGTTGTTGCTGTAAGGATTACAAAGACAAACTTTGAAATATGGATCTGTATCTACTCCTGCAAGGTGACACTCCATTGACTTCACTTGATACTTGCTTTACTGAGAATTGGTCCAATAGATTTTAATGCAGACAGTGTAACAGAGAAAAAATTGCTTTCTGCACAGCTGACGGTGTAATGTTGTTTTAAATAGATAGGATGAATTGAAACACTTTCTCTCCCTCCCTCCCTCCCTCTCTTTTGCTTCAAATGCTTGAATGACAATGGTCTTCTCTGCACTTAATCAGCTTATAGATGCAAGTGGCTGTTCTAAAGTCACTCTTATTTTTGTCAACCTGTTTGCTTGCATATTGCTGGTAAGAGAGCTTTCTAATCACAGCATTCCAATCTAAAGAAAATCTATAAGAGGCAGAAATAAGAGATGGCTCAAATCACCTTGCAGCTAGTGTTCGTTCCAAATAGAACAGTCTTTGAGGCATTTGTCATTATAACTAGAAGAGTTTTACAGCCCTAAAAACAAAGCTCAGAGACTGTATATACTTCTGTACTGCATGTAATCATCATTTACAATTGCACCAGAGTGTGAAATGGTAGTCAGATTTTGTTGGTTTTGTCTTAACCTCTTCTCATTTAATAAAGTCTCTGTACCAACACAAAGACTGCAATGAAACTTTAAGATTTCTCTGTCAAGTATTGGGTCACTCTACTCTTCTGGGAAGGTTGGCACTGCTCCTCCTTGGGGCAGAAAAATAAAAAAAGTAAAATAATAAAAATCCCAAGTTGTTAGACTGTGTTTTTGTGAGCTTCCAAGATGTCAGTGTTTCATATTTAGCACACAGTTCCCAAAGAAATATCTGTTAAATGTTCAGTGGATAAAGTCAAAGAGGAGATACTGACTGAGCAAATGAGTTGGCTTAGCCTGGGGTTTGGGATATCAGCGCTGCCACTTTGTGAGCTGTTTAAGCTAATGATGTTTGTGAAGGTAATTCTGGGCTTGACTCAGTATTTGCTGAAGACAGTAGAGGCCCTTTTGTCTACTTTAGTGGCATTACAAATAGGTTCATAACTGAGTAGGGAGTGAAGCCAGTTGAGGAGAAATAGCATCCCCTAGATGTCTTCATTACTTATATATCTGTATGTGTTTATGTATCTAGAAATATTTTAAAAAATTTTAAAATCTGTCTTTATTGATCCCCAAGAGAATATACTTTATTTTTCTCCTTGCTTTTTTTGGTGTGTAGGATTTACACTAAACCTAGCAGCAGCAAGACTTACTCACTGAAACCAGCATCATAGCCATGAGGATTTGTGGCTCTTTATACTTGACAATTCATAAAGGTGTTACTCGGATCACTCCATTCTCACATACGTTAATTAAAAGATTGAATATTTATGTAGAGGTTATACTTTCTGAGAGTTATTTTCTTGATAATATGACTGTCTTTCATAGAATCAAAAAATGGCCATGGAAGGGACCTTAGAGATCACTGAATTCCAATCCCCCCTGCTTGGCACATGAGCTCCTTCCACAAGAGCAGGTTGCTCAGAGCCCCATCCAGCCTGGCCTGGAACACTTCCAGGGATGGGAAGTTTACATCCTTTCTGGGAAACCTGTTTCAGTTCCCTCTGTAAGAGCAGTGAGGCACCTTTAGAAGACTTGTAACTGTACAGTACCTGTTGCTTGGCAATTGAAAATCTTGACATAAATATTCACATTTTAGACCTTAGCCAATACTTGAATTTTACAACCTCCCTTGTCACAGCAGCAGAGCCATGGGCTGAAATTAGCATAACCTTGAATGCTTCAGCTGGGCTTGTAGCAGAGATTTACAAATATCATTTCATCAAGCAGTGGCCAGAATCCCATGAAGGATTTTCTAAAAAATCCAGAAAGCTTAAATCTAACACTCTTTCCATGGTAACTCAGAAGATACATAGTAAGATGACCTAAAATCTCCCTTGAGAAGTGTGTTGAAAAGAAAAATGTTGTCTTTTGGTAAGAATGGGTACAACTCAAACAGATATTCTATAGGAGAAACCAAAATAGTTAGGAGTTTTGCAGCAAAAGAGCTACAGGACATGGCAGACCCCTGCTACTGAGCTGCATGATGCTTTGCAACATAGACCATCCCCCTAATTGTGATGATTTATTTTTATTCAAGAGCAGTTAAAACTCATTTTTATGCTGCCTGCTTAGCACTGCCCTTGCCTGGAGACCACTATGGCTTAAACCTCAAATATGTTAAACAAGAAATTGTAAATAGTGGCATGAAACTTCAGAAGAACTAATTGGAATGTAAAGGAAGCATTATAATTTAAAAATGTAAGCTGTAAACATAAGTGCAAGTAGCCTCTGGAACAGAAAAGTGCAAGGGAGAATAGAATCTCTGGGATCAATTTGTTGCCCCTTCATAAAATAATCATGAAACCCAGAAAATCACATCCATTTAAAAATATTTGGAAAGATATATATTCCCTGAATACCTCATTCTGCCTTTTTGTGATAGAAGATATTTTTTTCCTGTGAAGCAAAACCCGTCCTCCCTCCTCTTCCCAAAGCCACCTCAGGGAATAAATATAGAAAAACCTTCTGATAGTCCTACAAAGCCTCACAACCTTTCTCTCTGCCTTGACTTTGCAAAGGGGTCAGCCAGTTTTGCCTTGCATGGGTATCAGCTCAATTAGTGCATGCAGATTTGTTGATGGTCTATCAAATTTCTCATCACCTCAACAGCTTCCCAATCAAAAAGATTACACAGAGGACATCTTATAAAAATGTAGTTATAATGTAACGTGGAATTTCAGCACATTTGGAGTGAAGTGAGAAGGGATGACTAGACTTTTATTCACAGTGGTGCCAACACAGGTTGTGTAAAATGACAGATCTGCTTTTGGGTCTTGTGTGTAGCCATTATGTGTGAGGCATTTTAGAACTAATCAAACTGTACTTGATTCTCAGGCATTCTCAGGACTACTAATGGAACTGGAGCGTAATGCTGTGGCATTTGTGAGACTCATCCTGCACCAAAAGGAAAGGAGTTTTCCGTGTGGGGAAGTTCCCACTATGGCTATTACTTCAGCCTTGGGGTACGACACAGTGCAGCTGAAGGAAACAGATTGGTCCTTGGTGCTGTCCTGATTCTTTAGGTGCAGAAAAGAACCAGTCACCAGTCTACTCTTTGCTACCTTATTAGTTTGTGGCTTGGATTTGAGGACAGATGAGTTTGTGACACATGTGGAAAAGTTAACTTGAGATTGTGATGCCATAAAATTTCCTATAAAGCTTTCTATTGTTGTGGTGAGATATACCTGTTAGGTATAAACTGTGATCTCTTACATATAAAGAGGGTGATTCAAAATTATCCTGTGGATGTCAGAAATATAATAAAATACAAATATGTTTTACCAGAGATATTTCTAACTATAGAAATGAGCAGTTCTTAGTTTTACATTGATTAACACAAAAATCTGCTTCAGTAATGCTGAGTTAGGAAATAATCCTGGGACACAGGTATGAGAGACCAAAGTCTGCTTAAATATGACATTAAAGTCATGTAGTCATGTAGGAGGGAAAACAAAGATAGAAAATATCAAAAGAAGAACTTTTAACCTATACAAGAGGAGCCAGAAGCAGTGGTAAGAGGAAGAGCAATACACACACGAAAGTAATTATATTGCTAAGTAAACACATGCTTGAGAGATTGAAAATGGTACTCAAAATAAAGAGAGAAGAATTAAAAAACAAATATTAATGAACCATGGGAAAAAACCATAAATAATCTCTGGTCAAAGTGAAGTTTAGAAAAGTTTTAAACATCAGATAAGAAGAGGACTGTTGAGACTAGGCAATGTAACAGGGAAGCAAAGGTGAAGACTGATGTTAAGGTTTCACAGGAGATTAGTAGTGCAGTTATTCATTTTTTAATTATGTGAGATACAGGAAATGTGAGACAACAAATATTTAATAAATGACCAGAATTATTTATTCATAGAGGACAGAGCCAATGGAAAAGGAGAAAATATTAAATAATTTTTCACTTCAGGATTCCCAGCAGAATGTGTAGAACAGATGCTGAAGGTAAACAAATCTCTTAGACTGCAATTGGATTTACCATAGACACTTATAGTCGTAGAAGAGGAGTAATATAAAAACCCATGTGGAAATCATACAAACTCAATTTCCAGACCATAAACCTGTAATTCTATTTTTTTCCTGCAAAGTAGGCATTATTTTATCAGTATTTATTTTGTAACAGTTTCATGTACAAAGTTCTGAACAGACACTTTGGTCTTTGTCCAAATAATTAATATCTCAGGCCTTACGATGTCTTTCTGGGCCAGTGTTTCTGAATCTTTCTGTAACGAAGCTTGATTCTGCCATACCTTTTCCACAACTCCTTCCACCAGGTGTCATTCCCTGATTTATTCTCCAATCTCAGTTTTTATTCTTTCCTCCCAGGACTGTGCTGCTTTCATCTTGCTTACCTTCATCCAGAAGCAAAAGCACAGAGGGGTTAAATAAAACCCACAAAAAATTTGCACCAGACACAGCTATATATCACAGCTCACCTGTAATCTACTCCAAAGCATCCTTTACCAACTTGTGTAGTGACTTGGCTAGACACTTTATTCTATAGGAAGATATCATTGACTGATTTAAACTGAAACAGAATAAAATTGTGTAAAGCACAACTCTAGGCCCATATATTTATCACTGTCTGGTCCAGAACAGAAAGTGAGAAAATTATTGGAAAAAAAATTCAGAGTTTTTTCAGAAGTTTTTCAGAAATTTCAGTAGCTTCTGAAAATTAAACCAAAAATCTCAATATTTAAATAGTTACCTGGGTGCAAGTTACCCATCTGCACACTGCAGTACCTGGTGGAGTTGCCAGAAGCTTTGTATCAAGTCCCAAGTATCATATGTCAAATACAGAATAGTTTTCCTCTCTAGGAATCAACTTTTCAGAACATAGGCACTTCCCAATCCACTTTTGGATCTTGTTGCAGAGGATACAGACAAGAGACATGTTAGATTTTCCACTTGCAGACTGCTTCCTGATGAATAGGAAGTACTTGCATATGAACCACTGCTGAAATGTGTTTTGGAAATGATTCCCTTGAGAGCAACTACTTGAGAGCTGGTAAAAATTATGAGATAATAATTCAAAATAACTTCTGATACACAGATCGTCAAAGGATGAACTGAAGCTCCGACAAACAGGTATCAGTCACGTTTCCAGAGTAGAAGAGAGATCCCACCTGTTTAAAAATCGTATCTTCTCTCCTTTCTTTGGGTTCTTTGACTTGGTGATACTCCACAAATATCAGCCGTGCCTAAAAATAGAGAGTTTGGGATGTTCATAGTCATTAATTTCACAGACATCACTAATTACTGATTATTCCCAGGCACATGGGAAAAAGAAGAATTTCTTCCCCAGTGAAGTTAGATGTTCCATAAATTCTGATTTCAAATGAAAAAAATATCTTTTTTTGTGCTGTTCTTAACTAATGGTACCCATTTTATATGGAACAATAAATGAAGCATTCACAGTAATTAATTTGCTATCAAGACCACAGAATCACAGTATTACTTGGAGATTTTTCTGGAATAATGGGTATGAAAAACTCACAAATTTGCTGCCATAGCTTTATTACTCCATAACAGACTTTGCAAGAGAAAGGAAAAAAAGCTTTAAATAGAATGCACTATGTCATTTGAAAACTAAAACTTAACAGAGGAAGAAGTCCATAAGACAGGGTTTTATATAAGTTTTAGAAACTTGTTGAAGTTCCTAATTTAACCGTACCCTTTCTTCAACAGTGAAATCAAGTTCAAAGAGGACCTTAGAAACCCAGCTCAATTTTGTTCTCAGCAAAACCTGGAGGAGGTCAAAGAAACAGTTTTCTTTAGTCAGATCTTTAAGAACAAATCACAGTGTAATGGAAAGATGTTTAACAGGCAAGGAAATTCACTAGAACTTTACACATATCTTAAGTATAATAAAAAGAATAAGATTTTAACAGGAACTTGTCATATTTTGCATCTCTGAGGGGACAACAACAGACAAAAGACCAATTTTGAAGGTGCCATCAAACAGACTTTCAAAGTGATCTAGTATTTAAGAGTCTGTTCTATTGGAAGACTCATCCAGCTAGCTCTATGTCTCTTTTCCACAGATCTGTGAGTGCTAGAATTTGACCAAACTTTTCAGAAGAAAGAAAGATATTCTTTTTCTGCTTTATTGTACAGTATCTTGATTTTGGTTATCTTTTTATCCTTTCCCTCTGAGTACTTTTCCTCATTAGTTACAAGATATGTGGACCTAGCAAGCATAAATATATTTTAAAGTTGTCAAGCAGCCTATTTTCTGCCTTTTAGTTTACTTTTCAGCACCACCTTTTTGATATATACTTACTACTAAACGATTGACTTAGGTGATTAAATTGAAACTGTTGGTAAGATACTATTTAGCTTATGTGTAAACTATGCTCATGTCTTAATGGTTCCCTCATTTCTCTTCCTATTTTCAGTTGCTCAATGAAATAGTGTTTTGGCTATTTGATCTTCAAATTTCCCTTCAGCCCCTGTAATTGCTCTGTTACTTGTCAGACAGGATAGTGCTTCTACTGTCTTCATGTTTAGCAATATATATGAACATGGACTTGCTTCAAGTAAATCAGGAATTTTGAATGTATGAGTGTTTCTACCGTTTTTAAAGAAAAAAGAGGGCACCATCTTTCTTTTTTTTCTCATAAGTTCTTTTTGTTATCAGTGGAGTTTAAGGAACTAAATTTATACTGTGGGAAATAGCAGTTCTTACTTGATGTGTGGGCATAATTGTTTGAATTTATTCCTACAAAGTTCTTATCAGGAATTATCAGACCTGAATGGCACTACCAGAATGACAGTAGCAGAGGCAGTCCACTGTAAAGGATTTGACATCCATTTTTACAAGCTGACAGCTGAAAGAAGAGCCACCAGATAGAAAGACATTAGACTTGAAATGGAGATTTGGTGTGCCAGACGATTTTGAAAAGTCACCACTGGATAGGGATGAAAAATCTGGAATAGAGAAAAAAAATATCATGCATGAAGACAAATATAAAATATCATTCTATGGTAGTTTCTGGCTGAATAATAATTGCTAGCAAGTTCTGAAAAGATGGCCAGTGATGGCTCAAATTCCACTCATTGATTACTTGCCTGGGAGACATATCTCTTTTTTAGTTCTACTCAGTGATAGCTGACTTGCTGGGATGGATCCATTTTGATTTCTTAAATCGATCTCTTGTACAGCTGCCACTGTATACAGTAGCTTGCAATAATACTCTTTGTCTCAGGGAAGTGGGGTTGAAGGTAGGTAGGACTGGTACCCTGGAGGTAGGTCAGACAGCCTTCTCAGAAAGATTGTGTCAAATATTATTTTCTTCGGTCCTTGAGGTCTGCAAAGAATATTGACTCTCTAGCAAGGGAAGGTTCTTAGACATTTGTACAGATTATAAACCAAATATTTAATTAGTGTACAGAAAATTCCTAGATGATAGTAAAAGGAATTTGATGTGACTTTGGGATTCACCACATCAGACCTGAGAGGCACTTCCTTATCAGGCAGAGGCTGCAGGAGTTGCTATGTATAGCTCAAGGGACACCAGCTGTGCCCTACATAGGTAGAACTCATCACCAGGCTACTCAGGGATGCTGCAATGTGCTCACAAATGATTTTATTTGTGGGGATAGTGATAATCTTCTACAGACTGGACGTGTCCCGGAAATGTGCACTCACAACCCGGAGAGCCAATCCTATCCTGGGCTGCATCCAAAGTGGTGTGGCCAGCAGTGCAAGGGAGGGGAATCTTCCCCCTTGCTCTGGTGAGACCCCACATGGAGTGCATCCAGCTCTGGGGTCCCCAGCTCAGAAAAGACATAGACCTTGTTGGATCAAGTCCAGAAGAGGGCAACCAAGAAGATTAGAGTGCTGGAGCACCTCTCCTATGAGGACAAGATTAGAGAAGTGGGATTGTTCAGTCTGGAGAAGACTTTGGGGGTGACCTAATTGTGGCATCCCAGTATCTAAAGGGGAAGGCCCCACGAGAGAGACGGAAAAGGACTTTTTAGAAGGGTATGTAGTGACAGGACAAGAGGGAAACTATCTTTAAACTGAAAGGGGGTAATTTTAGAGTAGATACTAGGATTATTCTTGATTGTGAGGAGGGCAAGGCACTGGAACAGGTTGCCCAGAGAAGATGTGGATGCCCCATCCCTGGACGTGTTCAAGGCCAGGTTGGATGGGGCTCTGAGCAAGTTGGTCTAATGAAAGGTGTCCTTGCCCATGGCAGTGGGGTTGGAACTAGATGATCTTTAAGGTCCCTTCCAATCCAAGCCATTCTGTAATTCCATAATTGTTGAAGATGTCCAGAATTTATTCAGTATTACAGAAGCTCAGGATTGCCTGTTTCAGCTGACATGGTACCTTTCACAGCCTGTCTTGGCTTGCCTTGAATAAAGTGACAGCATCTCCAAATCCCATTTGCTACTGACTAAGCAGCGGAGGAGCCAGATGACCTATATCAGCTGTTCCTGAGACATGCAGAAGAATGCAAATACCACCTCTGTAGGTGCAGGCTTCATAAGTCCTCCTCTTGTTGACAGCATGGAGATATGGGTGCTATGCATGAGAGCACATCAGAGTTTTTCTGATCTGAACTTGTACAAGCCTTGCCATCTGACCAGACAAAATCCATCAATTGTTCAAGCAAGCAGAAAGTACTCAGTGTTTTGCCATGACAAGATAGCAAAAATACTTACCCAGACAGTGTACTTTATACCTTTGTGAGGCTTTCAAAAGGGCACCCCACCACATCTGATGGTAGATTTTTCTCATGATTTCCTGCAGCCTGTTACCCAGGTTTGGCTTTACCTGATTTCAAACCCTTCCTAGCAGTATATCCATAGTCAGCATTGTGCATGTACATCTGAGGGGAGGGAGCAAACAAAGAGGGAAAGCACCCAAGGGGAAGGCCATCAGTTTGCAGAAGTCTCATATCCTCAGGATGATCACTAAGGGAAGCAGATAAATTAAAAACCTTTCCCAGCCAGCATTCTCCTGAGGGGCTGTCCGTGCCTGCCCCACTCCTGCTGCTCATCATAGTTCACTGTTGCAAGCAGCAGGCAGCCCTGAGATGCCTGTCTCCATGGAGGCCTGTTGAAAGGGCTCATCCTTTCCAGAGTGGCAGTGTGTTGTTTATTTATGGTGCTGGTGCTGCAGCAGGCGTGGGGTTTCTGTAAAAGAACACACGGCTCTCTAAGATAATAAAACAGCCAGAAGGCTTTCTGCATGTTTGTGTCACAAAAGGCTCTTCAGAGAGGAACAGTTTAGTGTCTGAGGAATGAAGTGCTATTTCAGAATCTGGAGGCTGCGGGTTCTTTTAACAATGGAATGATTTGTCCATATTTTTCATGTAATAAAAAGAGCAGCACAATATGCCTCCTTGCTTGCCTAGAGACCATTTGAAATTTTTAATGCTTAAACCAGAGAGAGAGAGCATGGAGTTCATTGCCAGGTTGACATGAACACAGAAATACTTTTTCTCTCTTCGCTGGGGACTGGAAGGGATGATGGAAAAGACTTTCAAAAGAATTGTGGTCAGGAGGATGAACTGGGGAGTTGATAGTCAAGATCTAACTCTAGCTAGATGCAGTTTCAGATACCACATTAGCATGGCATGGGTTTGCCTCCTACTTCACTACTTCAGTTGGAAGGTCTTTATGATTTTAATCCTAAATCTAAGAAATTAGGTTTTAGTGCTGCTCTTTTATTTAAAGCAAATTGCTTTTGTCCAGACCACATTAGATTATCTGTTGCAGCAGCCAGTTGAGATTCCCAGTTTTAAAGAAAAAGAGATGCAAATATTTTTTATCATAGTATTGCAAAAACTTTTTAGTAAGATATTTTGGGTTGAATGCTCATTCCATTATTTGCTGAAAGTTGGACAATTTTCTGTGTGAGTGCTGGTCACTCAACCATTCTGCATGGACTCTCACATTTTCAGTTTCTAAATCAATTCACACAGCAGGTCAGAGAGGCTCTGGCACATTTTGGTAAATAGGGTGATTGGTGCTGCTCATCAACATCCTTTTTTTAAGGCTTCTTGTACATTGTGAACAAAATACTTTTGTTTACATTTGCAGAATTTTTTTTGCAACTTAGGCTGAAAAATAAGTTTATAAAGAAGCATATGCTTTGCAATAACAGAACAAAGGTACAAAAATAGATTAAAAAACCAGTATAAGTTATTACAGTTATACTCAAGTGTGAGGACTTTCCTTGCATACACCAGCTTGGCATGTAAGGTACAGTATCTCGTCTCCACACCCTGCATCACTGACTGCAAACCTTAGAGGAAAGTACATCTTTTCACCTCCAGCTCTCCAGAGATGCTTAAGAATCTCTGTCCTCTCAAGATGGATTAACCTCTTCTTTCTTTTCCTTTTAGATTTATATGACTCATATGATTTGACACTAGGGCATGTCATCACATGGTTTGGTGAAATATATTAATTCTCTCTCCTCTTCTTCCAATGTTAATACTTCTGTTAGATACCTCAATGAGATAATTGCTGACTTCAGACTACACTCTACAGATTGTTGCCTCTGCCTAAGGTCATAACTTTACGAGTTGTGTGTGAGGAACAATATTCATGTGCTGTCTCATTACAAAATGTATGCTTTTTCTCTTGATACATACCTCTCTAGTTCATTTGCATTTCTTAGTCATTATATATCTGAGATATTTGTTTCAATTATTTTCAAAAGGACTTTTTTCCTAGAGATTATGAGTTTATTGCATTCATGATTACAATTTCAAAGAGGAAGTGTTGTTTGTGAAGTTAATAGCCATGTGTTTCATCAGTTTTTTTATTTTATGTATAAAACTGGGTGACTTAATTTTGAATAAGCTTCCCAATGCAGCTATCAAAATAGCTAGAAGGGCATAAGTCACTTTTATTTTTCGAAAATAAGCTGCTATTGTTAATAAATCTCCATACTATAAAACAGTCAGGTATTGAAGAATAAGAAAAGACTAAGAGAAGAATTATATTCCTATGTTAAAAACATTATTATTATCATTATTATTATTATTATAATGAACTGGAGGGAGAAAAGCAGTTCTTTTTAAATGCAGCTCTGAGGAAGAGATACTGTATTGATAACGCAGGTGAATGGAGTCCAGTGCTATATGGGTAATGGTTGTCCAAGTCTCTGCAGCTTCCTCTTAACTGTGCTTATAACACCTCAGGCTGCGAAGACTTAGATTTGAATAGTTTATTCAGTTCAACACCTGTTCAGCTTATGGAATACCTGAGGGAACCATGAGACAGAACTGGTCATAGTATTTCCAGCAAGTAATACTCAATGTGAATTTTCTAATTTTCTCTGCTTTGTGCATCAGTCCTGCTTTCCTTTGTGGAAAAGTTCTTTAAATGACAGCACAATGTGCATTTGAGGCATCCTGGTTTTCTTCTGTTTCTGCATTACAGCATACAGGTTTTATAGCTAAACAAATATCTGTGAAATGGAGAACTGACTCATTTGACTAAAAGCATGAAAACATTTGAGAGGCACTAGATAAAAACTTAGGCAAGGACAAGGAGGAAGTCATCATCTGCATCACAGGTCTAATGGAGTGGCATGATCCTCCCTATCCATTTGCATAATTGAAATATTTTCTCCATGGTTGTAACTTTTTCACTCTAGCCACTGGTAGCTGAATAAGAGCAAAAATACCTGAAATGACCCAATATGCAATCTCTGTGGTTTGGCTGTGTCCCATTCTCTTCACCTCAGACACATGAAACCCTGATTATTTTGTTTACTAATTGTTGTATTTGCAGTCTTTGAGACCACTTCCCAAAGAGAGAAAGAGCTGGTCACTCGGTGCCAGGCAAAGAGAGGTTAAGGAGACAACTGCAAAATTTTGACTATAGCAGACTTTTAGGGAAAGTTGTTTATATTCTAGGGTAAGCAGAGGCACTATAAAATATTTTCCACACAAGTGTTAACAAGACTGAAATTTCTTGATCTCAGTTTCTGAGTAACAAAACCCTTTGTTAACTCTCTTTACTATGAGAAAAAGAACTCTTTACCACTGTTTGACTTGACCTCTGGGATATTTGAAACCAGGATTTTAAAGATAAGTTTAAAAAATTCTTGTAAGTGATCCTTTAATTTTTTTTTTAAATTGTGAAAAGTCCTCTTATAATTTCCATCTTTGATTTTTGAAACAATACATAAAGCAAATATAGGAATAAGGGGTTTATACAGAATTTACATCCTTCAATTTCACAAGATTTAATCCAGCAAGACAAATCTATCTTTATAGCACGGATTGACTTCATATATTGCACTGCTGCAGAAATCAATATTCCGTGGCTATGAAAGCAAAAGAGAAGCCCTGTTAATTCATTAGCAGATCTAGGTAACATCTTAGTGTGGTCAGTCTACATTAATGCTCTCTGGAATTGAATCAGAAAGAGTAGTCTCTGTAGGACACCAGACTGCAGTTGGCAGAGAAAGAAATGTTTTGGTTTTGGGACAAACATCTCAATTGCATCTCTAACAGAGCCTGTGACTGAAAGATGTAGGAGCTGAAGAAGTCAAAAGGAAACCTTGTCCACTCTTTATGACTTCTCTTATCAGGTACAGCTTGCCTTCTTGATGGAGCAGTAAGAACATTTCCTCCCGTTTCAATGTACTTTAACATGCACTGAAATCTAGAGGAGCCCTTTCATAGTTCTCTCTTCCTGCACCTTTCCCAACTATGCAAGTGAAAATTGTGTATGTAATGTATTAATTTCCTGCTTTTTTTCTGTTGGCATTTTTCTATAATAAGCATCTAATCGGAAGAGTGGCTCTTTTCCTGAAGTGACAGCTCTGGGAAATTATATGTTATGATTTAGATGATA
This sequence comes from Gymnorhina tibicen, assembly GCA_013399875.1. Classification (NCBI taxonomy): domain Eukaryota; kingdom Metazoa; phylum Chordata; class Aves; order Passeriformes; family Artamidae; genus Gymnorhina; species Gymnorhina tibicen. Next base: position 325,417 of record VXAZ01001984.1, on the reverse strand, counting down.
ATTCTAAGGTTGGCAGTGAGCATGGGAAGTAATGCATACTTAGTATAACAATAGTTGTTTTATTTTTTGGTCAGCAGATATAAAATTTCTTGCTAAAAATCTATGAACAGGCAATGGGAATGTTTATTTTCTATTTCTTTTACTCTTTCAAAGACTAAAGCTAAAATCAATTATTATTTTTAAATAGGAATGCCACTCAAAGAAAATGTGAGGAAATTATGTAATTCATACATGAATATATAATTCAATACAGACCTTGATTTTAAGTAGCTATAATCAGTTATAGAGTACTTCAGGTGATACACATATTCTGAAGCAAGAGTCAAAACCCTGGTCAAAAATCTCTTTGGCCAGAATTTTTTTTCTCTGCAGTGCTTTAGTATCATAATCGCACGCCTTTTCTAAATAGCGCTGTGGTGAAAGTTTGGCATCTTGCATCCTCCTAAGGGGCGCATCAAACTGGCAGCTGTGATGGGTGTGACATTGACAGCATGTAGCCATGTCCAGACACATCTCTTCCAAGCAGTCTTGATAGTGTTATTTAGTCTGCTTTGCAGTCATGTAAAACTTAGACGGAGTATTTGGCCTACTGATTCTAGCCCAGGAAAGTGAAAAAAATACATAGGCTCACATAACTACTGCAGCAATGTTGTCAACTTTCTAAAACATAAATCTGCATTCTTTTTAGCCACAAACAAGTCCAAACATAAAAATGTATTAGGTACTGCATATAAAAGTGGAAAATCAGAAGTCCGTGGGATTTTTTCTTATTAAATAAAGCCATGAAATACTGTCTATTAACATGTGTTAAATTATGTATATTATGAATACTTTGTAGATTTTGCTGTTTTGATGATGAAATACCGAGTGCTTCTTGTTGACTTGTTTTGTACAGGTTTATATGTTTTTATCACATACTGTTGCTCCTAAATTATGAAAATTCTGACCTAGAACAAGAGAAGATCCCTTGTGTAAGATGTAATTGGAACTACCAGCTGCTGTCTCTAGACGTATTGCTTTGTCATGGATTTGCATAACTCTTCTTTCTGTTGGAAAGTACTACTGCCTTCTCATTTTAGGTTGAATTGTATTTTTCCACATTCACTTCATGACCAGTTCCACAACCGTAGTTTTGGCACTGTGTATAATATCGTGCAGAAATGGAAATAAATTTTGGTTAGAGAAATTTTCAAACTGAAAAATTATTACAAGAAAAAACCAACAAATTGATTATCAGATCCCAGACTACCATATCCATCTTAAATGGAGAAATGTGCTGATCTTTGGAGAATTTATCACCTGTAGCTGGACTACCTAGAGGTCTTTCTACTTTTCTTGCATTTCAGCCCTTTGTGTTGGAATAACAATGTATTGTGTTTCTATAATTTCTGACAGTACAGTACCCTAATGCTTTAAATTGTATTTCTACGGCAAATACTTTGGTATCTTATACTGAGTAAACAAATGCTACTTTCAATATTAGTAGAAAATTAAAAATATGGAATTAGGATAAAACAGCATAGTATTTTTTAAAAATAGGATAATTTCTTTGTTTATCCAGCAGAAGATATCTTTAAAGATACAGTTTTGTGCTTGCTTGTCTAGTTTTACTTGCTATACTGCAGAGAATAATTTGGCCAAACTTTGGCCAAACAGAGGAATCAGGATTACTTTTATTATGACCATAATTAAGTCCAGGCATAATAGCTATGCCTTACTTATCAGTAAATAAATTACATTTATTCTGTGGCAATCCAAGAATGACTTTCGGAACAGTTTGATACTTCTATTAAGGAAAAGAAAGAAATACATATGAGTCTATAGCAGTGGGTACAAAACTTGATGCCAAAGAGAAAAAGTATAAATAGACACAAAAGAGCAATATGAGAGTTTGTGAAGATGCATAAATTCACAGTCTTGAGCAGTATTTTAGTAGTCAAAATACAATTCTTCAATAATTAAAACATTACTTGGCAGATAATTTCAGAAAATTATCGTTGCAGACTAAAACCACAGTAATTTTATTTGTAATTTGCATGTCAAATTTACAGAAATGAATATTTCAGCATATTTAACCTGAAAAGAAAATGGCCTAGCAATAAGGAAGGAGCCTCAGCCTCAGAGCAATGTGCATGTTTGCTTGAGTATATTTAATTCCTCACACTTATATTTCATTCACAAAAGAAAATATCTGGCATGATAGATTTGATATGTAAAGGTTTTCAAATGGGTTGGTATGCCAAAGTTTTCAAAAACCTGTATTATGCCTTCATTTTGAATGAATTACTCTACAAGTCCTCTCCTCAAGCACAGTCCTTTGAATTTCTCAGTAAACATAGGTCCATGGGACAAAGGATGGGGCTAGAGGTTTATCTTCCCAAAGCCCCTGCTGATGCTTCCCTGACATGTGCTGTCCCAGTTTTATAAATTAGAAATCTGGTCATTTCAGATTAGTCTCTGAGCAATGCCAGCTGTCTCCCTTTCTAACACTTCCAAGATGCTTTGAAGCTTTTTCATAATTCTACTTGTAACATTATTGCAGAAAGGCACACCTAACTGACTATGGCGATAAAAATATTGTCTATTATGTATTAACAAACTAGATATTGGTCTCCTTTGATTAAAAAAAAAATTCTTTACACTCAAAATCAAACAAATTAAAGCTAAAATACCTTTGCTTCTAAATTTCTGAGTTAAATTCAAAAATGTTATATAGGGAAGTGTCTTTTCTGTGGATGTGGATTCCCTCTTATCTTTGGGTTACAAGTGTTTTGCAGTTGCCTCTCCTAATAATGAACAGGAAATTGGTGTTGTAAGGAAGTGAAGTTATGGGAGAAAAATGAAACTTTTGAGGCATGTCTGTTTACTTCATATTGATATTCATATCTTTCACACACATTTTCCAAAGCATGCATGTAAATTATTTGCTCAAAATGAACATGGGAAATACAGTCACAAAGAGAACCACTGGATGGAGCTGTTTGTTGTGACTTTTATTTTATATTTTACTTTGAGATATTAGATCCCTGTAGGTGCAAACAAACTACCCTCAGGAAAAAAAAAAAAGAGAATGAGTTACAAATGGCAGAGGAAACATACAGAAAATTAATCAGAACCCTGGACCTAATGAGACAAACTACTGAATGGAGAGAGCTTGACTGAAAGGGACGGTATACTAGGAAACTAAATAAAGCTCAGAAGTAAAATTTCCCTCAATTATTGCAGTCATATCCTATTCAGGTTTCTCACTGGATGTTTATTGCTTAAGAGATTGTGTTTGCATGTATTATTCTCTTCTGTCTTTAAAAACAATAAAACATTTGCAATTTAGTGAAACAGACACCGTTTATGTATAACCGAGAAATGAATGATAGGAACAATAATGAACGATACATTTTCAAAAGAGCACTAAAACGCCACTTCACTAGGCTTGCCCATGTTTTCTTCAGGTGTAAGTTTACGAACTGTAGTGTAAGTTGTTTAAAATAAAAAGGCAAAATCTGTGAAATGCAGCAACAAACTCTTAATCATATGCTCATTAGTACTTTGGGAATTTTTGACTTTTGTATGTCTAGTGCTTGGAAGTGCTAGAATGATTTCTAAGTTCATGAAAGTGGTGGTGGTGGTGGTGTATACAGGGGAGATCTAATTCCTTTATTCATTTGTTTCATCCATCACAGAGCAAAATGTGGGAAGAGAATTGTTCTGAAAAATAAAGGAAAAACCCTAGTAGAACCTCTAGACAATTTCAGTTTATTGGATCTCTCCTAAAGTTGTTCAAAAAATGCAAGAATTAAATGAGAAATTTAACAGAATTCTTAAAGTGGTAAGTTAATTCCCACCACAATAAATACTGCAGCTTTAAAAAAGGTGTGAAAGAGCAAGTACTGAAAAATAAAACTATCAGAAGGATAGTTCAGAGAGGTGTTAATGGTAATTATAGATGAGAAAAACTAAACCCTAAAACCAGAGAGCTTTCAATTGAAAACATCTAATGCTTTTTTCAGGGAAAATAAAATTAAAATAAAAAGAACCTCATTAAGAGGTTAGCATCAAGCTATAGAACCTCAAAAATATGATAGTCATTGTCCATATGATTATTGTACCTTTTGATAAAAGGAAGGGAGTCATAAAACACAAGATGAAAAAAAAAAGAAAAAATAAGCCTTTGAAGAGATCTATAAAATATTTATTGAAATTCCTTCTGTGTACTCAAGAAAGTACACAAGGCTGGTGACAGAGATTAAATGTTCAGCATCTACATTGAGATATGTTGGGGTTTTAATGTACTGAATATTGATTGTGTGATGAGTCCTAGAAGTTTGTTGCCTGCAGTTTCTCACAAGGGGAGGGAGAAAAATAAAACATCACAGAAGATTCATGTACATAAAGTAGGGTGTTAATGGCTTTGTTGAAAGAAGAATCTTCTCTTCAGTCTGCGCACATCACTAATAATGTCTAAAAGCCCATCAGAATTGCTGAACTTTTTGGTTCATGAGGGCTGAGAAGTCTGAGACTCAATTTATGGTTACTTTTAGGATGGGAGCTTTCAAATAAAATGCTGGGCTCTAAAGGAGTATCTGAAGGATTTTTCTTTTGCTTTAGGTCATATTTTCAGCACTTGAGAAGTAAAAATTCTGTTTCAGTAAGAATATAGAGTTGAACAAAATGAATAACCGGCATGGCTTGCAAATAATAAAAGTATAAGAAAATCATAGTTGATCTCAGGCCAGTATTCCTGGTACGGTCGTAGAGCTTTACCAACACAATTCCCTTTGCACCTATGATCCATTCAAATAAAAAATCTCCCATGATCCACAGTCGTCTTGACATTTTCTCAAACTTAACAACTGAAATGATGTGAGAAAAAATGGCCAGCCCCTTCATTTGGAAGCAGTCATTTATATCTGGTAAATCCATTGGCAAAGAACTCTGTTCTGCAAGCTGTTGCTCTCAGAAGCTGCAAGTTGAACTTGGCCTGTATGAGTGCTTCAGGCCATCTGCAGTTTTTTAGTCACTGGATCTTGTCTCATCTTCCAGGAATCATTTGGACTCTGAAAAATTAGGTTTTATGGCTGAGCAGACGTCAGGCCCCACAGTAGTCTACTGTCACAGTGAGGGAATAAAAGATGCAGTTCTAGAAGGTAGATGGGGAGCTTGCTTGTAGTGGTCACGCATTGTTTCCATTGCTCCCCATCCACAACGTCCTGTTGTTCCCTTGTGCCACAGCCAAGATGATTCTGTAGGATAGGGACTTAGAAAGTGATGCTGCATACCTCTAGGTGGTTTAAAAGGTGACAAATCTTATGGCCTTACAGAGCTGGAGGGAGCAATCCTATGAACAAAAATGAGAATCAGAAAATGTCTGGTGACCAACTCAATAAAGCAGGGAGCTTGCATAAATCATAAAGAGGTTAACTAGAGTTCTATTTATTGTTGGTTTTATTTTCAAAAGTAGAATCCTTTTTTATTTATCTTCTTTCAATATTTTTAATGTCAAGAATTTAAAATTTCCAGATGTTGACCTGTGCCAATAATGATACTGTGGCATCCGTATCAACAATCCTTCCTGTGCTGACATGAGCAAAGTCTTCACAAATAAGAAAGTGATCTGTTCACTCACATGCCTATTTCCAAACACCACTTTGAAAAATCATGGTTGAAAGTCTATTTTCAACATGCAAATGAATCTAAAGGTACTTTTTTTGGAAGGAAAAACTTTTACTTTTGTTTCTGACAATGAAGGACATCACTAGGCCAGCTGATTGTTCTCTGGCCAAAGTTAAACTAGAATAGCAATTCCAGTAAGGCTTGCTGATTTTTCTACAGAAAATGCACTAACCTTTTTCAATTGAGATTCTGGTGAGTGATAGTCAACAAATTAAAAAAAAAAAAACTAGTGGAAATTTTCTTACAAATGCCACAGGGAAACAATATGCATAGATTTTGTGGTGGAATATTTCTGTATGCTGACCTAGAGTCTACACAGTCTGTAAGTATATGTCCACAGGTCCTCTGCATGGGTGGAAGGGCACAACACACTTATCTTAAAGATCTTCTTACTGGAGATATCCTTGCAGTGTAGTCTACCAGCTGAGCTGTTCTGTAATCCATGTCAGCCATAATTTGCTGGCTGATCAACTAAAAAAATACATCTTTGTCCAGCTGGCTTATTTTGACTATGTGGCTAATGAGCTATTCAGTAAACAGTTGAATTTTCAGACTCTCAAACCAAATTGAATACTGCAAAATAGCTTCAATCACTTTCCCTGAGAGAGGCATACATTTGTGCCAGGAGCTGAATGCAGTTCTCAGTAAAACAACAAAGCGATGTAAAGTTATAGGACTTGCTAACTCCATCAGTCACACCTGCACTGAAATGACCCATTGCTCATCCATGCAGAGATCTAAATATCTTAGTAGATATTACTGTCACTCGTCTTTTGATAAGTCCTCCTGGCAAGCAGATAAAGGTTGTGCTTATAGATCATTCCTCTGTTCCACAGGCTACAATTTACTTTTCTTTATAAGTAGGAAAATGGGAGAAACAAACAGTAACTGACTCATGTTGGCTGTTGAAGGCTTGAAATACTGGTGCCTCCTTTACTTCAGCTGTTCAGCCTGCAAAAAATGAGAAGACTTGGGTGCTTAACTGGCTTCTCTATGTTCAACTGCTCTGTGATGCTCATTATTAAAAAAAAAAAGAAGCTGACAAAATAAAAAAAAAAATCCAGCAGCCAGGAATCACATTTTTTAATCAGGTTTCTGTAGACATACATAAAGCAGGGAGAGCCAGAAAAAGGGAAATTTCCTTCTGTCCCATTTCACAATGCAACCTAGAAATCTAATGAGTCTAGACTTTTTTTTGTTCCTTTTCTGGTCACTTTTATGCTACAGAGTATTGTTTAAAACATAAGACTTGGTATTGTTATAATTTATTTGCAAATCAAGATATTTATTTTATAATTAGTCTGAAGAACATGAGACAGTATCCAGGCCAAAAATATTTTAAGTACTCAAAGTGATATATATTCTTTCTTCATTGACTGAGGATAATTCGAAAATATCTATATTCACACATAGTATAAAAACATACAGTATAAAGTTAAGAATCATCTCATACTGGATGTGTGAGATTGGATTAAATCCCATTTTTTCCTGGATCTGTGTGACATAGTTTAGCAAATTTTGTAAACATTTCCTGAGTCATCAGCCTATATTTATCAAACCTATATTTGCTACAGAATGGTACATATTCATGAAAGATCTGGAAAGGAAACCCAAAGAGCTTTGTGACACGACTTACTGTTGATGGTAAGCTCTTCAGTATAGTATTCATATTCATATTCAAGAAAGCTGACAATGAAGGATTACAGAAATGCTATGCAACTAAGTGACTGGGTGGTAGCAGGGAATATAAAGGTCAACATATACAAAGGTAAAATAAGACAGGCAAGGGAAACCTCCCTCTGCCTCCACGTCTACCTTTATGCGTGCAATGGTGGTCTTGCATTTTTTCTCTGCAGAGAAATCCTGGTGTTTTGACATGCAGTTTCACCTAAGCACTGGCTCAAGAATGGTTACAAAAGTAAAACAAGTAAGAGTGATTCAGAAAGCAATAGGTAACAAAGCAGGAAATCTGTCTGAGTATACTCAGCAGGGCCCCATCTTGAAAACTGTATGCTATTTGCTCCCCTTTTGTTAAAAGACATATACTAGATCTTAAAAAGACACAAAAAAGAGCACCAAGGTTCACCCTGTACTGTTACAATCAATTGTGAAATGAGATAATTCTTTCTTCCAATTCATCCTTTGGAAAAGAACATCTGAAATGTAAATTTCTGGGAAAAGTTTTGCCTTCTTTTTCCAGTAGCACTTCCTGACTTAGTCTTAGAGAAATTTTAGAGAAAGAACTTGATGTTCTTATTTCTTTCTCTTTTAAAGAAAGTAGGAGACTAGATGATTCATTTTTCTGGGACTTATCTAAAGTTCTTTGTATAAAATAATTAAAAGCTCATATGACATTCCTGATGTTTTTGAAGTAAAAATTAGTAGAAAAAATTTGAACAGTATTAAACCACATACTAGAGATTTCAAGAAGAGAAGTAAGGAATGCAAAATCAATTTTAAAAACAACCTAGCAAATTCTGACTGGTGTAAGTTATGATGTCTATTTGTACTTCAGAAAGGACAGAGTCAAACACTAAGGATTCTGGAAATTTAAGCTGAAAACCTCCCTGCCACCAAAGGAAAAAAGAGGTTAAAATAGCAATCGACTGTTACTTTTACACTTACAGATATATCTCCTTAGAGAGTACAGCCCTGTTTTCAGCTTTGCTGCTACCATCATAAAAAACCTCCAAGCCAACAAACAAACCCAAACCAAAAGACAGAAGTGAGAAATGCAGTTCTGATATTTCTGCACTTCCTTGTGTAGTTGTATTAAAAATGTGTTAACCGTTCTGTCCCATACTACCACACCTAAATTCCAGCTTTTTAAAGAGTATCAGATAAATACATGATCTCTACTCAGGAAACTGCATGAGAACAGAATCTGTTATTTAAAGTTCCACAGGTTAGAGACATTGTACATTTTAATTCTTACATACGAAAACCAAATATCTTTATAGGAACTTTAGTTTACTTAGCTGCTTAAAACATGACTATTCATGTTTTTTTTTTTTTTTGAAAACTTGGTGAAAGAACTTGACATTATTGTAAAATGAATAGAAAGATTCTGTCTTGGGTATGAATATGTGTCTTTTGATGATGTGAAAACCTCTGGCTGCATATCTAGAGACATCATTTAGCCCACAGCATTTCAGTGAAAGTAAAATAACCAATCATATTTATTATTCTGTTATGTATTTTGGTTGTTATAATTACATATATGGAAGAAAAAGTAATTTCAAATAATTTTTGTTCTCAAATATAACAGTTATACCAGAAATAACTCTCAAACCAAAATGCACTGACTTGATGTTGAAGTACAACAATCAGGAGTTGTTTTCAGGCAAAGTTTTTGCAACATGTACAATCCAAGGAAAGAGAGGTTCAGATGAGATAAGAGTAAAAAAGATTCTAAAGTACTAATATTTTAATATAAATTTTAATATAATATAAAAGACAAAAAATGAAGACATGATCACATTACTACTTCAAAATGTAACAGTGATTTTGTACTATTGCATTTTTGTATTTATATTCAGTTTAATCTTAATTCATATTTATGTGATTGCTTTTTTCTGTTATGAAAATACCTCAATTTTACATCACATTGTTTCTTACATGAAAATAAGACATTAATTTCTTCCCATTTTTATACGTGACAAGGATATTTTGACATTTCTACATGATGAACAGTAGTTTCACACAGAGCAGTTCTAATTCCTCTGCTGGAATTATCTATTCAGGGTCTCTTCCAGCTACCTGGCATGGCTACAAAGGGAATATGCTCTTGCTTTTGTGTCTCGACAGCTGTGGATATTGCTGATGATGTCCAGTCTTTCTATCTGTTTGTCATGATGATATGCATACTAAATAACTAAATGTTCACAAGTGAGCATCAAAAATTCCTATTGAAATTCCAGAGATTTATTAATGTAAAAAATTTGTTCAATAGGTATATTTATACATATACTTTGTTTTTCTTCAGAATATCTCCTTCCCCATTTTTATGTTTATCTTTTTTCCTCTTGACAAGTCTCTACTTTAAAAATTCATAGTAATTTGAATTCTTAATTCCTGGGTGCAGAATGTAGTTATAAATGCCATTTTGTCTGTCATTTCACATGTTTTATTCTTAGTGCTGGTTTATTCATTAGCTAATCCATTGTGTGTATTCCCGTGCAATGTCATTGCTTTGAGCTAAAACAATGCTTTTAGGGTCAGAAAATAAACAGGGTATATATTGATTGAAAAGTGAATCCTTCCTATTTTCTGTGAGTGGACAGTAAATGATGAGTGATTTTAGCTGTGGTTTGTTTTGTTCTGGGTAGAACAGTTGCTCTGTTGTGTCTAAGCCTCACTTAGCAGGAAATCTCCCCACTAGCAACTTAAAAGCCTTTCATGGTTCTGATTTAAAGGTTAGTTTCCTCCTTCAAGGCTAGGCAGATGCTGTGAGTCTGGATGATATGAGTCAATACTATCTTTTGGCATATTTTTTCTTTTTCTGTAATACCCGACTCCTAAATTCTCGTTGTTGTTGTTGTTGTTTGGGGGTTTTGTTTGTTTGTTTATTTTTGTTTTGTTTCCCTGAATAGGCATCATGATCATTTGTTCGTTTTTATGGCATCTCATAGCCATTTTCAGAGTTCACGGGCCAGACTAATTAGAGTCCAGGCACAGGATTGGAATGACCTTGTGTACCATGCATTTTCCATTTGTAGAGCTGACTGAGGTAAATGGCTATGACTGAGGACCACTTACAGATCATGGCAATCAAACATGTAAGCTGGACCCAGGATATCCTGAGGCTAAAGGAAAGAATTCCTGAGAAATTTGCCTTGGAGTGATTAAAATACAATGTTTGCAGACAATTACTTTCTCACTGAAAAGGTAGGTTTACTGGTAATTGAGCTTGACAGGCACTTGCTTTTGCCAGTGATTATGAACCTTCAACATTGGGCCAGATGCACTCACTTTGCAGTCACTTGCTGCAATGATTGAAAAATTAATTTTGAAATCCAAAGACCTGCAACTGACAGTTTTCTGATGATGAGTGATGTGGTTATACCAAATTGTCTAAAATAATATTTCTTGAGTTCTGGTCTTCTGGTTCATGTCTTTATGTTTACTGAAATACTGCTTTTTACAGTGTCACTGTGTATGTTGACAAAATGATTCTGCTCCTGTTCACTGAAGCTGCGTTTTTATGTTTTTAACTAGTATAAATTGTATAATATCATTTTGGAATTTACACAGGAGGGACTGAGAGCAATGTATTTTGGGTAAAGATATTCAGTATTTAATCAGTCCATACTAAAAGTATATAAAGAACTTCATTCCCTAAGTTTACAATCCCATTGTTAATCATCAAAGCTATTCAATTTTCTTGACTTCTTTATGTTTTAATATTTCCACTTATTTTTAATTTCAGCTCTCTTTTACCATGTCAGTAGGACAGTGAATATGATCTAAGGTTCTTATTGCCATCACAGTGTTATTACAGGTGTTACTGTTATCCTAGGTAAGACTCTTTCTTACAGTAGGATAGTTTTACGTATTGAACTGAAAATAAACAAACATGAATAATGTCTATGCTTCAACCATAATAGAAATCTGTCACGCTCTGGTAGTGGAAAATGAGGGCTCTCCCTAACATGAATGCACTTAAGGTTTTGTTTCTAAAGGTAAGATTAATAACCTGAATCTCTATGCTGAGAAGGCAAGGTACCACTGTAGCATCAGGAACTCCTGCCCCGGATTCCCTAGACAGCTACTGAAGAGTTATGTCACCCCCAAACATTGCAAGGAAAGGCAGCAGCATGATAAGAATCTGTTCTTCAGAAGAGACCAGGGACATTACACTGGATGTTAATCTGGAGCCTGAGTCGGTATGATACCATTGCAGAGAAGGGCAAACACCTCCCTGGAATGAACAGTCCTCTGTTCTAGGGAGCCTTGGCAATGCCTGAGCTGGAGTGCTTTGTCCTGTTCAGCAAGTGAGAACGGGTAGAGCTCTAAGAAATGTGATGTATTGGGTTTGCATGGCCAGGTTTTGCTAGTGTGGGGGCTACAGGGATGGATTCTGTGAGAACCTGCCAGAAGCTTCCTCCACGTCCAGCAGAGCCAGTGGCAGCTGGCTCCAAGATGGACCTGCCACTGGCCAATCAGAAGTGGTGGTAACACCTCTGTGATACTGAATTTAAGAGGAAAAAAATGTTATGAGCAGATGTAATTGTGGCCAGAGAAAAGCAGGATGAGAACATGTGAGAGGAACAACTGAGCTGAAACCAAGGTCAGTGGAGAAGGAAGGGGAGGAGGTGGTCCAGGCACTGGAACTGAGATCCCTCTGCAGCCCATGGTGAAAACCATAGTGAAGCAGCTGTGCTCCTGCGGTCCATGGAGGATCACAGGGATGCAGAGATCCACCATCGAGGAGACCCATGCTGGAGCAGGTGGATGCCCAAGAGAAGGCTGTGAATCTGTGGAAAACCTGTGTCAGAGCAGGCTCCTGGCAGTGACTTGCTGACCCGTGGAGAGAGGACCCCATGCTGGAGCAGGTTTCCTGGTATGACTTGTGACCCTGTGGAGGACCCATGTTGGAGCAGGGTGTTCCTGAAGGAATGTATCCCATGGAAGAGTGACCCATGTTGCAACAGCTCGTGAAGAATTGTCTCCCATGGGATGAACCGCCACTGGAGAAGTTAATGGAGAACTGTCTCCTGTGGACAGTTCTGGAGCAGTGGAAAGGCTCTTCTCCCTAAGCAGCAGGAGAAACAACCTGCGATGACCTGACCATAACCCCCATTTCCTGTCTCCCTTCACTTCTGAGGTAGGAGGTAGAGCTGGGAAGGAGGGAGGGGTGGGGGAAAGGTGTTTTGAAGATTTATTTTACATCTCATTATCCTGCTCTGATTTTGTTATTAATAAATTCAAATAATATCCCCAGCTCAAGTCTGTTTTGCCTGTGATGGTAACTGGTGTGTGACCTCTCCTGGTCCTTATCTCAACCCAGGAACCCCACATTAAATTTTCTCTCCCCTGCCCAGTTGCAGAGAGGAATGATAGAATGGCTTTGGTGGGTTCCTGGCATCCAGCCAGGATCAACCCACTACCTATACGAAAGGAGATCAAGTAAATTGGGATTGTTTATTTTGAAACAGGAAGGAAGACATGAATATGGCTTCCTGAAACTCTGGATACACAGCATTACTAATCTAGTTTTGGCCAAAAGTCCTAATATTTGTCTGTGTTTTAGTATGTCCTAATGGATGTAAAACATACATATTATACAGCAGTTTATTAGTAAGCTCAAAGGTTTTTTTATAAATGCACATATCTGTGAATATATTCCTACCACTTGCAAAAATTGTATTTTTTCTATCAACTCATCAAAAAGTGAGACCGCTATATTTTATTTATACAGAGATCTTAGTCCCCAACTTTTCTGACTGTTAACAGCTCCAAATGCCATGCAGTTGTAATTGAAGCTACTAATAAAGATCAGATTTAAAAAAAATGCTTTGGCTGTGGACTGGAAATTAGACAGTCATTATGAATGTGGATGTGGGAAGACAAAGAGTGAAGGAGAGAAAATGTGAGATTCAGCAGCGTTCTTCTGACAAGAAAGTGATTGCGTAGGTGGACTTCCAGAGGATTGTCTGAATATTACCTGTGCAGTGGGCTCCTGATGGGAATGACAGAACTCATTTCAGTGTCTACCATGAGAAGGGTAAAGAAAAAGAAGGAGAGAGGAAAAAAAGAAAAAAGGCTTCATTCGTTAATCAGCTTGTTAGATGAGGATCTGCTCTATAATGAGCTGCCTCTGAGACCTACAGAAATAATTGGAAATAGTTTTACTAAAGAAGATTGATAGCTTAATGTGAAATACAGCACACTGGGCATTTTGTCACTAAGATGTGATGGCCAGAATTTGGGTGCTAGTAATATGACATTTTTTTGGTGCTATAGTGTTGCATAAAATAGTCATGATACAGCAGATTATTTCAGAAAACAACTAATAGAATTAAACAGGAGGGTATTTGGTTAATACATAAATCTACCCTTTACACTTCTCAGAAGTCAAAGGTGAAGGTATGTACACTTCCATTACATGTGGTCATTCTGGGCTCTGAGCTATTCTGCTCCCAGAGTAACTGGGTATGTATGTAAGTCTGAGAGATGAACACTGGAATTATCTTAAGAGTACTTTGTAAAACTGAAAATGTGTCATAAGTAAATATATATATATATATGTATATACATGTTGCATATACATTGACTCTTTATCTCCATGAAGAACACTATATTTTTGGTAACTGAAAATGCACAAATAGTTTCCATTCAAGGCTAACAATAATTTTTCAATTATTTTTTCCTTTTAAATATTGTGTAATAGCATATGCTGTATTATCTGAACTGATCTTTGTGACTAAAGAGGGGTGATTATATTATCTTGCTGATGTACAAGCAAATTGCCATTCCAGTATCTAAACTTCATGAGCAACGTGTGTGGATGAGAGGGATTTTTCAAGGGAACTAGCAAATATGGAAAGCACACGTCTGATTTAGATGGAGTGGAATTACAGATACTGAAAGGTACTGAAGAGCTGCATTTTTTTATGATAGAAGTGGACTTTGAAAGTATACTGGCACACCTTAGCATCTGAGATAATTTAGATTGTGAGGTACATTTATAGACACTGTTTTCAGGGGTGTTAATGAGAGAACCGCAGCAGTGAAAAGCTTGTGTCTGTGTCTTCTCAATTAAAGATTTCTCTTTTATGCTATAATGGAACTTTATGTATAATTTTTGTTTAGAAAAAAAATTCCCACAAAGAAATAAAGTTATTAACACACCGTGTATCTATATTCTAAGAGCAAAATAATTTCTTTTTCAATAAAACATGTTGAAACACTTCTATAGCATGAGACGGTAATTTGTAGATGCAGCCTTTTTCATTATTAAATACCAGAAGCTACATAAGTGGAATTTTTATTCTCCCCTTACTCACTGCAGTATCAGCCTTGTCTTCCCTTGCCTAGCTTTCCACCAAATTTTAACTTTCAGTGCAGAAGTGTGGTACTATAAACGCTGAGAACTGCAAGAGAGAAGTGTGTCAGGGTTGTGTGGCAAGACTTTGGTAGAGGAGAGTTCCAGAGGAGGCTTCTGTGAGGAAATGCCAGAAGCTTCCCTCAAGTCTGACAGAGCCAATGCCAGCTGGCTCCAGGACAGACCCACCGCTGGCCAAGTCTGAGTCTATAAGCAATGATGCCAGTGCCTTTGGGATAACATAGTTAAACGGGGGAAGAAGGAGGGAGAGGACGTACTCCAGGTGCCAGGGAAAAGTCCTGTGTTGTGCAGCAAGTTTAGGAGTGCGGGGAGACCATTAGGCCTCCCTGAACCGTAGAGAGCGTGAAGAAATAGCTACAAAGGAGTATTA
This sequence comes from Gymnorhina tibicen, assembly GCA_013399875.1. Classification (NCBI taxonomy): domain Eukaryota; kingdom Metazoa; phylum Chordata; class Aves; order Passeriformes; family Artamidae; genus Gymnorhina; species Gymnorhina tibicen. Next base: position 310,310 of record VXAZ01001984.1, on the reverse strand, counting down.
CATGGAGTCAGCCTCACATTTAGTAGAATTTCATTGTAATCAGAGTGCCGGGCTCTCTGGATGATACCGGCTGAAAGCTGTGTGTGCTGTGCATTGCATGTGACAGTCCATTATCCCAGTGGCTGTTATCCTAGCTGAGAGAGCAGCAGTCAGTGGAGAGGTGACTGCTGGGCAATTCTGATATGTTTTAAACCATTACTGAATCCTTTTATCCAAAGCTGTAGCACAGCTCTGCCAATCAATCTGTAGGACGCTGTCTCTGTGCAAAACCTTATTGGACAGCTGTCTCTCAGTATCAAAGTCTTTCCTGAAAGAAGACAATCTTTTGTACAAAATAGAGATGTCCTGAGTGTAAACCCTGTCTGTTGTGCAATACAAAACAGAACTGATGGCAAACCTGATGGTTTAGTATCTGGTGACTGTGGAAAGCACCACTGGGTTAAGGTGACCCCACACTGCCTTCTTCCTGGAGTGGTTTAGTGCCTACAAGTGAAACCGCTTCCTAAAAAAGCATGCTTTTCTTGTATAGAAGCACCACCCATAGAACATGCCTACAAACATATCTCTTAATTTGTCAGATTCACTTCCCATATGTTCAAGGAAGCCTGAAAGTGCTGGCCTTTCCCACGGGGTTTCTGTCCATCCAGGCTGTGCTGGGAGAAGCAGTCCGCAAGGAGTAGCTGTGCCAGAGCTCTCGATTTAGCAAGGTGACACACTGAATGCGTGAAATTGTGTAGAACTCACAAGAACTGCCTTGTCAGTTGAAAGAATTTTCCTCATGTCCTTCAAAACACCAAACAGCTCTCAGCTTGGCTAGTTAGAAGTTATCATTAGATCTGTCTGTTAATAGGACTACTTTAGTACGACTTCCAGAAACTGGAAAAGTTAAGTATAGAGCAATTATTCCCCCAGCCTAAAATATGGCTTACAATAAAAAACTTGGAAAATAACTTCTTTGTAATTTTTCATGTCTCACAATTCCCTATATTTTGCTCTTCTAAGGAAACTATATAACATTTTTAAAAAATATTTTGTCAAGTAAAAGTACTGGAAAACACTTTGATAAGCATTGAGAAAACCAAATCTTATTTATATTGAAAGCAGAATAAATCTTTATTGGTTCAGTTTTGGCTGTGATTATTCTGTAAAACAGATTAAATTCTGTAAAACAGAATGTTGGCATGGCAAGTACGAGAAAACATTCACCTGCTCTACTTAAACAGGAAAAAAAATTATATGGATTTCAGTGCATGTTGATATAAATTATGCTAATTCATCCTTCAGAGGGATAATTTATTTATGTGACCATGTTTTCAAAACTTCACTTGATGCATAAATATACTATTATGTACTGCAGATGTCCCTTGTGTTTGACAGTGGTGTAAAACCCAACAAATAGCAATTATCTAAGCAGATGCATTTTATGAATACAATGTAGGCCCTCAAATTTGAATCCATAATGAAATCTTTCACAGTGCTTTCCTAGTGTTTTCACAGTGGTTTCCAAGTCTTCTTCTTTTGACAGCATCATGGTAGGAAATTCTAAATTCTATACTACAGATACTAATTACACTAATCAGAAGCATAGCATTGCACATGTTATTTTAGTCTGTGCTTTGCAGGGAACACCTGTTTGGAAGCACAGGTTAAATTATAAAAATCTTAATAATTACCGAGACAAGGGTGGCAGTTACAAAGATAATCCGCATTCGAATAAGGCAGTGTTCAGCACTCAGACACCACTATCAGAGATCCCTCGAAGGCTTAAGGACATACAGGAAAAACAGAACTTAACTGGAAAACAAGTGGGACTGAATAGTAAGTGAAATATATAAATCCCTTTTTATTAATCTGTTCTTCTAATTTAATCTCTTGAGTCTAGGTTTCAAATTAACATATGAAAATATAGCTATAGTCAGTAAAATATAAATATAAATATTTAACTCTATGTAGGAGTTCTTATATTTGAAGGAACTTGAGTATAAATGTCTCCAATAAGCATTTAATTTAAATTTAGGAAGACAGATCCTCTGCTAATTAGAAACCCATAGACTAGAAGTGGTAGAAGTGTATCTATCAAACACTAGTATAGTGTTTACAAATGACAAGTTCAGTAGCCATGTAATCAGTTCAAAGTTATGTAAGCAGTAAAAGATCATGTCCTCAGGGATTTCCTCAAATTTCCTTGCACTTTTGTACTTTTGTTTTCCATGAGAGTTTCTACAAAGCTTGAGTACTATGTATTGAAGAGAATATAGAAAGCAGGAGTTTGCCTACTCATGCTTAAGTGTATCAGTATTTGGTAAAAGGCAGCACAGTATATGGCATGGATCAAATGTGCAACATTTATGTTTCATTCAACACATTAATCTGCTCCTTAATCAAGTTTACATTTTTTAGCATATATGTGCGTGTATTTAGTTTAATTTCAACTTCACTTTCTCATTCTGTATTTACTTTGTTTATTCATATACTTGCAGTAAAAAATTTCAGCAGAGCTTCAATATTCATAAAAAAGAAAAAGAAGAAAACTTTAGATGAGAATGCTGTCATAGGCAGGTATGCTGGTTTTAGCTGGGGCAGAGTTAATCTTCTTCCCAGTGGCTAGAGAAGGGTTGTGTTTTGGATTTGTGCTGAACATAGGGTTGATAATATAGAGATGTTTTTGTTGTTGCTGAGTAGGACTTGCACAGAGCCAAGGCTTTTTCTGCTTTTCATGCAGCCACACTGGCGAGGAAGTTGGGGGTTCATGGGAGGTTGGGAGGAGATGTAGCCAGGACAGGTGACCCAAACTGACCACAGGCGTATTCCAGACCATATGGCATCATGCTCAGTATATAAAAGTGGGGGAAGAAGGATGAAGGGGAGGTATGGCATTGGTCAGCAGGTGGTAAGTAATTGCACTGTGCATCACTTGTTTTTTATTATTTACCCTTATTACTGTATTTTAGTTGTTTTCAGTTATTAAATTGTTATTTCAACATACAAGTTTTACTTTGATTCTCCTCCCCATTCCACTGGGATGAGGGGGGAGGAGAGGGCAGGGTTGAGCAAGTGGCTGTGTGGTACCTAATCTCCAACTGGGCTTAAAATCATGACAGCAGGAAACAGAGGGTTATTTACCTGCTCCTCATTTCCCATCATTTTCCTGTAGAAAGACAGCATAGATGTGGAGGATGTGGAAGACAATAACATGTTAGAACGGACTCCCAAGCATGCTGTGTTACNGGTGGTAAGTAATTGCACTGTGCATCACTTGTTTTTTATTATTTACCCTTATTACTGTATTTTAGTTGTTTTCAGTTATTAAATTGTTATTTCAACATACAAGTTTTACTTTGATTCTCCTCCCCATTCCACTGGGATGAGGGGGGAGGAGAGGGCAGGGTTGAGCAAGTGGCTGTGTGGTACCTAATCTCCAACTGGGCTTAAAATCATGACAGCAGGAAACAGAGGGTTATTTACCTGCTCCTCATTTCCCATCATTTTCCTGTAGAAAGACAGCATAGATGTGGAGGATGTGGAAGACAATAACATGTTAGAACGGACTCCCAAGCATGCTGTGTTACGCCTGCAGTTGAATTCAGCACAGTGTAAAAGGCACAGAATTTCTATTTATGTACACGCAGATGACATTCCCAGGCACAGTGTGGTTCAGTTTAGTGGTAAATGCAATGCACCTAGGAAGGTAGTGATGACAGTGCTTACAAATAACTTTCCTTGAAAGGGAAGATCCATAACATGTTTTGCAAGGTCCATAATGAGAAAAAATGACTCATTCTATTCACTATTAATCTCCCAGATGCAGTTACATGTCATGGTTATACAAGGAATATGCCAAATATATACATGCATATGGCTTGCGGAGCCCTCTGGAAGGTCTGAACAGGAACAGTCAGTGCTGGTGGTGCTCTCTGGTCTGCTTGAGTATCACGAAAAAATGTAAGACTTAATTTTAGATTGCACACATTTGAGTAATTCCATCTGAAAATACGTATTTATTTATATTCTAGTACTTCCTAATTTAGGTGTACTAGAAAGAAAGAAAGGAAGGAAGGAAGAAAAGAAGAAAGAGAAAGAAAGGAAAAGAAAGAAAGAAAAAGAAAGAAAGAAAGGAAGGAAGGAAAGAAGGATAAAAAGAAAGAAAGAAAGAAAGAAAAAGAAAGAAAAAAGAAA